>JADRCH010000081.1:2000257-2014055 GCA_019843965.1 Rhynchomys soricoides
TGGTTCATGGTTCAGATGGTTCTCTGAGACTCACTGGTTCATGGTTCTGATGGTTCTCTGAGACTCACTGGCTCATGGTTCAGATGGTTCTTTGAGACTCACTGGTGACTGTCTTGTAAGGATGGCTGGGCTCAGGCAGACACTCTCCAGATCTAGCTCACTCATCGGCAAACCCCAGCATGGTAACCTCTATAGTCTCACAGAGAAAAAACTGCTTGGAAGTGACCAGGATGCTAGACGCCCACGCACATTCTCTGGTCCACACTATAAATCCAAGAAGTGGGATTTTTTTTTTCTTTAAATTTGTGCTTTTTTCTTGTAGTTGAACAACTGACCTCTTGTTGCCGCTGCGGCATAATTTCCTAATACTGAAAGACACCTTGGATTGTGTGTTGGTTGGCACAGAGCAAAAAGTTGTTTGATTTCAATTACTCCCCTGTAAACCTCACAAAAGAGGATGAACATGTTTATTTGAAGGCAAAAAAGCAGCAATCCCAAACGAGACTAGTCAGTTCTGTTATAGTTCATCCTTTTGGTGTAGTTAATGACAATCATAATCTAGCAGATCAATGAATGATGAACAAATAGTTTCTGACTCAAAAAAACCCCAAAACATATAATTCTGTGCTTTAAAAAAAACTATCTGGGTCAAAAAAAGCTTTGTTGACCACTGCTGTGAGGTATTGCCCAGCTGATGAGAGCCCTTGCTTCCTGTGTGAGAAGCATCTGGCAGAGGCCTCACTGATCTAAGACAGGAACCAGACCCTTACCTGTAAAGTCATAGAGCTGTGGCAGGGCGTCCAGAATGATGCCGACCAAGGGCAGGTAAAGGGCAGCGATTTTGACTTTCACTTCTGGTTTGAGACACCGTGGATCCAGGTCGTGAGAACTCAGAAGGCTGTGGATGGCACTCACGGCCTTTCTCTGTACTCTGCTAATTCTGTTGACATAATAGAGAGAAGCCAGGCTATGGTGAGGGAGACCCTGTGCTGTTAAACCAGAGTGCCCAAAAGGATCCTGGCCATTCAGTGACGATGTGAAAAGCAACCAAAACAGAGTAGAAGACAGTGTTATAATCCTGGTCTATTCTTTAGCTTGCTGCTTTCGAGTTCATCATATTGTATAAATACTTCATTCCTTTTGGATACTGAGCAATGTTCCACTGTGTACAGAAAATAATTTCATTTATCCATTCATCAATTGGTGAATGTTTGGGGTGTTTCTGTTTTAGAACTAACACAAATGACAAATGCTTCTTTTTGTGTGTGGTTTCAGTATGTATTTCTTGGGCATACACCTTAGTCAAACTATGAGGATCGTAGCTCTCGTTTTACCTCCAAAGGACCATGCTGCCCTCCTACCAGCTGTGTCTGAGTGCTGTGTAATCTGTCTTTTCTTCTCTTTTCTGTCACCATCTCCCCTCCCCTTTTTAATGCTGGGGGTGGGGATTGAACCCAGGTCTTTGCACATGTTAGGGAAGTGGTCTATCACTTAGCCACACCTCTGTCTGTCTTTTTTTTTTTTTTTTTTTTTAATCATAAAGTAGGCAGAATGTGGTATTTAGTCATTGCTTTAATGAAGCACTGCCTGACTGTTAGTGATTCTGAACATCTTTTCATGTGCTTATGACCACACTTTCTTTGGAAAATGTCTATTTCAACCTTTTGCTCTTCAAAAAAATTAAGAGCTCAGCATGGTGGCACATGCCTTTGATCCCAGTACTCAGGGGGCAGAGGCAGGCAGATCTCTCTAAGTTTGAGGCCAATCTAGTTTACATAGTGAGGCCCAGAAGAGCTAAAGTTATACAGCAATACCACAGCAACGATTTTACAAGGATCAAAACCAGATGCCAGGGATGTCTCCAACTGGAACAAACATAGAAAATTAAAAACTACTGCTAATGTGAAATACAAATGATACTTTCAGAAATTACTTAAAGCCATGCTATTTGGGCTGGAGAGATGGCTCAGCAGTTAAGAGCACTGACTGCTCCACCAGAGTTTCTGAGTTCAATTCCCAGCAACCACATGGTGGCTCACAACCATCTGTAATGGGATCCGACGCCCTCTTCTGGTATGTCTGAAGGCAGCTACAGTGTATTCACATACATTAAATGAATAAATATATATATATATATATATTTTTTTTTAAAAAGCCATGCTATTTATTAAAAACAATTAAGAAAATGAAAATGGGGTGTGTTTATATTGGAAGGCAAATTCTTCTGTGTTGAAATTTTCTTCTTTCAGGAGCTTATCAGCACATATCCTAGGGCACTTTTGGTTGCTGAGAAAATAAGTTAGTTATAGGACAGAAAATTCTGAGAGAATTGGAATTTAGTTAGAGCAGAGAGAAGATGATAGAATATAAGCCAGGAGCCAACAAGTAAGGCTGGGCACTGCCATACATTCAGGTGCTCAGGTACAAACACAGTGAGAAGATCCACAAGACCCATGCCTACCGCATCTGTCTTTGCCTGGGAAAGCTTATCTATAAGAAGTGTAATTTAGATACAAAATAGCTGCCTTCTTCACAGTTACTTCCTTTGCCAGCCTTGGACAGTGGCATTCTGGCATTTCTTCTCTGTGAGCTCACTTTGTCAGAGGTAACCTTGTTAGGGCTGATAGTATAGCTCAGTAGAGGACCTCATACTTAGCGTGTACAGCAGCAGCCCCCCTGTAAAATGGATTTGCCCTTAGGGAATTCACTGAGTAAAACATTCTCTGCAAATTCTGCTCAAACAAGGACTTTATTTGTTTATGACTCAAGAAGTCATTTTGAGGCAGGTGTGGTGGTGGAACACGCCTTTAATCCCAGCACTTGGGAGGCAGAAGCAGGTGGATTTCTGAGTTTGAGGCAAGCCTGGTCTACAAAGTGAGTTCTAGGACAGACAGGACTATACAAAGAAACCCTGTCATGAAAATCAAAACCAAACAAACCATAGAAATTTGGGGGTGGGGACATGCCTCTACTGTGTGAGAGGCTCTGGGTTCCATTCCCAGTGATGTAAAAACAAGCCCATCTCATGGCTCCAATCCCCTTGCCCCTCGATACTCCACGGGTACCATTTTCTCAAGATAGGAGCGCTTCTTCTTGGAACTGGTAAATGGTAAAGCTCTGGGGTCTTCCTGTTTACATAAGAAGTTAAACTGGAAACTTTGTTAACATTTTTCCCTTCAGGTTCCATTTTAAGCATCAGATACTCACCCGTCCCCTTCAGCATCCAGGGCGACAGCCAGTTCTGTGAAGAGGAGCCCTGTGAGAAAGTGCTGCTGGCGGTACTCTGGGGTCAGGTCGAACATGCTGGCAATCTTTTGGTCCTGGAAACTGGAGCAGGAACTTGAGTTCTACAGAAATACAAATGGCAGCTTTATGAATATTAAGGGCTGGAATTAAAACCGTGCTGGCTTGCATTTACGGAGTTCTGGCCAGACAGTGCATGCACACTGACTGTTTAACATGAATATGAAAACGAAGCTTTCAGGGTCTGTTGAGAAACTAGGCTAGGGGTCAAGTTCAGTGACAGAGCATGTGTATAATACCACTAGGTTCCCGGAACAACAAAACAGGAAAAACAGAGAACAGAAAACTAGTTAATCCCCTCCTTGCCTGTCTGATATCAAAAGCTGCAGATGAAAGCCCAGGATACACGTGGACAGAGAAATAAAGACTGTATCCAGCCCTGCGCTGTGGTCTGTTTCCCCAGCACCCTTTCTGAAGGTCTCCTCAGCAGTGTCTGGATGTTGCCTGCCTGGAACCACAAGTGGTGTCTGCTACAAAATGGAAGAGCTGTCAGTCCTAAGCCATTCCTGTCCTGTGTCCTTACTCCAGGAGCATGCCGTCCTTCACTAGGAACAGCAGAAGTAAGTGTCCCTCCAAGTCCTGGAGCTTTGCTGAGTAGGGCCTTGGGTCTGTCAACTCCTGGGGCAGCCAGAAGAGGAGCATGGGGAGAGGACCCAGGGCAAGGTCAGCATGGGGAAGTTACAGGACTCAGCCCACAGAACAGACTACAGCAGACGATAATAAATATATCTAGAATTGGTCCTTGTAAGTCATGTGTTCCAGATCACATTATAATGATCATGGGGCTAACTTCTTCCTCCTCTTCCTCCCCCTCCCCCTCCCTCCTCTTCTTCCCTCCTCCTCCTCCTCTACCTCCTCCTCTTTCTTCTTCTAAAAAATGAGGTTTCACTATAAAGCTTAGACTGACCTGGAGCTAACTCCTAGGCCCAAGCGACCCCAACCCCCACCCTCTTAGTCCTGGACCTTCAGCTGCTTATCACTGCACTTCACATTAACAACAAAATTAGACAAGTCTTTTCCTCTGTACTAGTACCAAGGATGTGCAGCAGAATAGAATCTAATACCATCCTGAGATATCTTGCCTGCTGCTCTGAACATCTGCCTTGTTTTCCAATGACTTTGCAACCCTGAATTTGCAAATATATTAAACCTGTATTTACACACTATATTGTATAATAATTGGTTAATGTTGACAAAGGAAGACTTGAGACTTACTTGAGTTTTTTCATTTTCCTAGGCTTACAGATTTCTTCCTACATAGTTGGCCTCATTAGGGACCCTAGGGCCAAATTGCTTGGTTTGTAAATGGTCAATTTAGTTGCTGCAGCTTCAGCATCTATATATAGCCCATATCTGGATCAACTGATCTGGTTTGAATAGGGTGATTTTCCTCTAATTAGTAAGAACAATGTTTACAGGAGACGCGTGATTGAACTAAGCTAATTGATGAAGTAGCTTGCCCCTTTCCTGTAGTTAGCAGACTACCTGGGAGGATATGGAGGGACAGGGAGATGCTGGTGCGGTGTCGGCACTCATGAAGAGGAGGTTCAAGTTGAGGTAGTGCTCGTGGCTGCAGAGGATCCTCAGGAACTCCAGCCGCATGGAGATGAGCGTTGGAAGGTTGTTAAGCTTGGCTGATAGCTGAAAGGAGAGGCAGAAGAAAGAATGCTTAGTGTTGGGTAACTGGAGCTGCATCCAACAGACACTTAGATACTCTTCCTCCACACAGTTAGACATCAAATGGAGTAAAGGTTCACTTGAGAGAGCAGCAAGTGCCATTTCGGGAGCTCCAGCCAACTTTCATTTACTACTGTTCTTAATAGCGGGCCCCAAATGGGAACTCTTGCCCCAACCTTATGATGTCTAACCAAAGCTACAGCAAATCTGTGTGGAAAATAAGCTTGAGACACAGCTTCAGCACAGCACAATTGAACACATTTTCTGCAAATTCAACTGTGTCTAAGAGGCTAAACTGCAAACTGCCACCAAGAAGTGACAAGGGGACAATGGAAGACAGTGTTTCACATGGCAGGAGGCTGTGTGCTGTGGGTGGCCTTACTTCTGTTTTGAAAGAAAAGTGGCCCACCTGCACAGCGACCCATGGCCTGCTGCTCTGGAATCACCGTTCTCCATGTTCATTCTTAAGCTTTGAAAACTGATGGACTTGTATGTGATAGGCACACCTCGCTCTGGAGCCCAGCAGTTCTGAAGTACTTGCTGTTACTCTGATGAGATCTGTCACGGGGGCAGGCAGGTGGAGGTGGAGGATGGGGATACCTCCTTAGGGGGTCTCTTCTTACCCCGGACATCCTTTGGGAAATTCAGGGGTTGATTTGGCTTGGAAAGGGGTGCTATATAAACAAGCCAGGGTCCATCTCTATGTGTTGGCTCTAAATCCTGTACTTCCTCACTACTGACACATCTACTATACCAGCATACACCAAAATCGAAATTTTACACATTCAATTATTTGAAAATCAGCTCCCCCCAAAAGATTTTTGAGCACTTAAGGGAACTTCCAATACACAATAAGTAATTCCCTATGATGATTTTAGAGAGTATGAGAAACAGAATAAAGTAATACCAAGCTTGGTAATTTAGGATTCCCTTTTATGAAAGTGTGTTTGCAGACGTGCTATATTTGTGTTTTGAACATGGTAACATATGAAGTACAACACATTTTAATGTTAACGCTGATCTCCCATGCCCTGAGTGGATTTAGGCAATGAGTATTTCATATTTTCTTAAAAGGTTTTTCAAAGCATCAATGCTATGACATATACTAAGATTTCTTACCAAAACCTCCATAGTATTTAAAGAGCTATCTTTTCTTGACTATTCCAAAACTCGTCAGTTTGGATTAATCTTCAAATTTTTAGGGCATAGAAGTTTATAAATAGTTTTTAACGCTTTCAAAAATTAGTTTTAAAATGGATGCATCTATTATTAGCATTTGTATTAAGAAATTATTTGACCCACAATACTTTGTCTATATTGACTTAGGTTTTTTTTTTTTTTTTTCAAATATCTGAAGTTAAGATTTCTGTCCTAATTTAACAAAATTATCTGTTTAGAAACTTTCTTGGGGAGTCTATTTTTATTTTATAATTATAAAATAATGCATTTGTGTAGTGGAAGAAGACACACACACACACACACACACACACACACACAAAACGTACAGTAAAAATTCAAACTATTTTAATTCCATAAATGAGAAATCTGTAAATTAAGAAATTACTAATATAGCTCTAAAATGCCTTACTTATGACCTCAAAAGCACATTAGCTGTTCGATATGTAATTTAATACTTAAAAGCATTGTAGCTAAACTATTTAATAATATTGCTAGAATGCTATCTCTCTAATTTCATATAATACACTCTATAATTTTTAGTTAAGAAGAAATCACTTGATAGGGATCTTCTGCCTTTTTTTCACTAGGTAGCCTTAACTGGCCAGAAACTCAATATAGACCAGGCTGGCCTTGAACTCACAGAGATCTGCATACTTCTGTCTCCATGAATGCTGGAATTAAAGTTAGCCACTTTATTGTTTTAATCAGAATTTATGGTTAATTAACAAATTGTTAAATGTTTTAAATTACATAAGTAATTAAAACATTACTTACTATGTCCTCACTGTGCAGTTCTGTGCAGTAGTTGTCCCAAGCAAGAATCTGACAGACCTCTGTATAGCTGTGTCTCATGTTTCTATGTGACACTGAGTGACAGCAATGGGTTCACAGAGTCAAGGCTCTTCCTATATTTCCTTTTTTTTTTTTTTGGTTTTTCAAGACAGGGTTTCTCTGTGTAGCCCTGTCTGTCCTGGAACTCACTCAATAGACCAGGCTGGCCTCGAACTCAGAAATCAGCCTGCCTCTGCTTCCTGAGTGCTGGGATTAAAGGCGTGCACCACCACTGCCCAGCCTCCTGTATTTCCTTCTAAAGAGCAGCTCAACGGGTTGTGGAGATGACTCAGCTGTTAAAGGCAAGGCTCACAACCAAAATGTCAAGGGCAGCTCAAACCCAAACAGATTTCCAGCCTTTAGTCCCTCCTTTGCAGCATGAGCCCTTGATGCACAGCTGTTTCCTACTGAGAGGGTACAGCCTACAACCCCTCAGCTCTCTGACCCAGATTCCTACTGTGCTGAGAGCAACCTCACTGGTTATCTACTACACCACAGACAGACACACAGACACAGGCACACACACACACACACAACACACAACACAGACAGACACACACACACACAGAGTGACTGAGCTATGGCCACTCTTGGTTCCCCTGGATGGTGGCTCCTGCTGGAAGCCCCCGCATGGTCTCACTGGGAAGAGCTTTTTTCTCTGGTGCAGCCCAGTGAAGCTTCTGTGTCTGCTCTGGTCACATCTTTCTCCCTGATAAGGTACCATATCCCTCAAAGTTCCATAGAGCAGAGTCCTTGCATTTTGTAAACAAGGAAACCAAGAGAGGCACAGAGATGGAAGCATTTAAAGCCATTATACTACTAACGATTCCGAGTCTCAGTGATGGTGGTAGTGATGGGAGCCTGGAAGAGGGGATGGTGGTTGCTGTGGCTGTGGTACTAACAGCAGGCATGGTGGCCATGGCGAAGAGAAGAAATATGGAAGAGGAGGCGTGGCAACAATAACTGATGTCTATATTCTTATTGCTAGGACATTCTAATAGGGGACAACCAAGTAAGAATTATGTTCAAAACTTTGGGGAGAAAGCTGGGCAAGGTGGCACATGCCTTTAATCCCATCACTGTGGTAAGTTGATCTCTGTGTGCCTGGTTTACATAGCTCTAGGACAGCTAGAGTTATATAGTGGGGTTCTGTCTCCAACAACAACAACAACAACAACAACAACAACAACAACGGTAACGGCAGCGGCAGCAGCAACAAACCTCTGGAGAACGGTTATCACTTGTGCTGCATTAAAAAACATGTGTCTCATGTTCCCACAAATTCAATCTGAGTTCATCAGGTTTTCTTTTCTTTTTCAACTTTTTACGATTAGAACCTCAAACCACAATTTAATTAATAGTTCTAATGACTGAAAAGAAGCCTCATATTTCTCCCCTCCTCCGTGTGTGTGTGTGTGTGTGTGTGTGTGTGTGTGTAAGAGAGAGAGACAGAGAGAGAGAGAGAGAGAGAGAGGGAGAGAGAGACAGAGAGAGAAATATCGAGATCTACAGGTCAGAAGAATGTTAGATGCTTTCTTCTATGGCTTTCCAGCAAGCCCTTGGGAATCTGCCTTAGCTCCACTTCCAATGTCTGTCTCCAGGAACACTGGGGTGAGAGGCTTACATCACCAGCTTTTTGGCGGGTGTTGCGACTCTAAACTCAGGTCCTAATGCTTGCACATGGAGCCATTGTCCCAGTCTCAAACTCTGGATGCCCTGATCAAAGATTAAATGCACAGTCCTGTGATTTCTCTTAAATGTTAACTGGAGGAAATCAGGCCGAGAAAACTTCAGTTTCCTCAGACTGACTTGCTGACTGCTTTGATGCATGCTCCAGGGGTCCAGGTGATCCAGTGTGGTTGAAGAACCCGCACACTGTATAGACAGCGGAAGTCCAAGATGTGTGGAAGTCACACTGAAGCCAGTAACACTTGTCACATAAGCAATGAATGGGAAGGGGCGGAGGCAGCAGCTCCAGGGTGCTCACCTGGCTGCAGTAATGCTTGATGAGATTGAACACGAAGCCTCTGTCCATGATTGAAAGGAGGTCATATAGGAAGAAGGCCAGGCTGATGTTGATCTTCTCTGCCTGCTCACTTTCCTGTAAAACCAGCAGAGGCACACATCATACTGTCTAACCCTGGACTGGAACTAGCAGGTCCCTGGTGTGGACACGGAGAGGAAGAGACTATTATATTGGCCCACCATCCTTCTGGGTGAAGTTTAATGCTAGATGCATTTTTCCCATCTGTCTTGTTTTGTACATGCAAAATCAGAAGTATGTAATCAACCCCATTCTGTATATACAATTTTGGGCTCTGAATTTTTATGTTTTAAAATTTTATTTACTTAATAAAAATAATTTAAAATATTTTTAACTTAAAAAGTTTACTTGTTTTGGTTTAATAACACGGACTCTTACTATCTAGCTCAGGCTGGCTTTGAACTTCTGATCCTCTTGCCTCAGCCTCCTGAATTCTGAGAATATAATACAATTCCTGGCTAATTTTTTAAATTTTCATTTTTTTGTTTTGTTTTGTTTTTTTTGAGGCAGGGTTTCTCTGTGTAGCCCTAGTTGTCCTGGAACTCTGTAGCCGAGGCTAGCCTTGAACTCAGAGATCTGCCTGCTCTGCCTTCTGAGTGCTGGGATCAAAGGCGTGTGACACCAACATCTGGCTTCTGGATAAAATTTTTTGTTTGGGATGGAGTGTACAAACTAACTTGAAATGTGTTCACTGTCTTCAAAGAGATAGATTTAAATCAAATTCTAGATTTACTTATTTTATTTGTATTTTTAAGCCATTACATGTTTTGGGGGGAGGGAACCAAACCTGGTCTTCTCCATAAGAGTAGCATGTGCTCATAACTACTGAGCTATTCCTCCAGCCCCCAGGAGGTAGCTTCTTAATTTGTAAGGATTATTAAAAAAACCAAACCAAAACAAAAAGCACAGTCAGGATAAAAAGGCTTAGGAAGTTTTTCTTTTCCAATTAGGCAGGGTTCTCCGTCTGAATGATGTAGGGTTTACACCTGGGAGAGTGAATTCTTTCAAAAATTGAAGCCAGGATAATTTCTGGGTTTGTATGGTTTTTTTTTTTTTTCTGTTTTATTTTTCTTATATTTCACAGTGCTTTTATTTATGAGATTTTTCATAGTGAGTTCCAGGACAGTGAGAGCTACATAGTAAGACCCGGTCTCAAAACAAATAAATAAATAAAATAATAAATATAAATAAATAAAACAATTTAAATCGCATTTATTTGTGTGGTGGTGGTTTTATGGTCCATGTGGGAAGGTCGGGAGGTAATTGTTGGCTTTCCCGCCTTCACCACGCAGGTTTTGGGGATTGAACTTAGGTCCATGGGGCTTGGCAGCAAGCCCTCTATTCTTAGAGCCATCCTGCTGGCCCATCACATTCTTAGTGATATGTATGTTTTTAAATCTTAATTGTGAAATGATTTCAAGTTACAGACTGGTACAAAAAAAAAATCATACCCACAAGTCACCAATACTTTACATGTTACAAACCATTGCTACATCTTTCTGTACATAAATATATTTTTGAAACCATTTTCAAGTAGGTGGCAAATATCTACTATTTGCCACATTAAACTGTAGACTGAATCTCCTGAAGGCAGGAATGTTTTCTCTGATAAAATCATTTAAATGATAAATCGCACTGTACAATGTCTTTACAGCAATCCCCAGCCACACCCGGGAGTAGAGTCCGGCATATTTTAACTGTTGTTATATTTTAACTAGTTTTCCAATGAGGTTTATTTATTTATTTTTCTGCTTATTAAATAGTCATGGCAAACAATTTATAACGTAGAGTTGGTTACCTTCTGAGGTTTCACTAAAAGGGCTGCGATCTCCGAGGTGACCACATTAACAATGGTAGTTATGTCATCTTTGAAGCGGTCAGAAAACCGAGTCCTCCGAAAACTGTCCCGTTTATCCAGGTTATGGACATACTGCGCCATGCTTTTCACCTACGGAGGAATGGGACAACGTCAACGCAGAGATTGGCGATGTGCTTGGACAACGTACAAAAGTGCACTGGCTTGAAGGAAATCTTTCACGATGGACTTTCTGATACTATATTGGTGCTGGTGGTGTCCAAGATGGCTCTGAACTGGTAAATGCTTCTGAGGCACAGAATGGTTGCCATGGGGGCTGGAGGTGGGCAGTGTGTCCAAGTCAGGGGGCTCCTTTCATGCTGCTGGCAAAACCTGGAGCTTAACTGATTAGCCCAGTGTAAGAAGACACCCCCTCCCCGACAGCCTCTGTCCTGAAGAGAGAGTGAGGCTGGGTCCTCAGACCCAGGTTGTTGCAGTACATGACACACAGGAATGACTGTAATATGCTGCCTGGGCATAAAGTCTTCTTTTCCTGAAACTACAATAAGGAGAAAAAGGGAGAAAGGCTCCTCCTATATTGAGTTTAAAAATCAAACATTTTTTTCCCCTAAAGCAATTCTATAGTTCACATTGAACTATAGAATTCTATAGTTCAAATTCATAATTTCTCTGCTTCTAGAAATTAGAATGTAACAAGATTATGAAATGATCAGGATTTTGTTGGCTCTCTAGAAATTTAACCACTATATAGAATACTGTCTCTGAAGAACATAAACATGTGGTTTTGAGCCGGGTCTCAGTTTGAAGCCCATGTTGGCTCAGCTTCTAGGGAAAATTATGTTTTGGGTTTCTTAAGCCTAACTCATAGTTAACCAATCTATTAAGCAACTGGTAAATAGTATAGTACCAGTTTTATGCCTATCATTTTAAAATCTAGATCATGTATAATTTGGGGGTTCCTCCTGGGCCAGGAGATTCCCGGGGTCATCCTTTGGCATCATCAGAGGTGGAATCTTAACAGTTGGGTGAGTTTGCTGAGAAGCTATTTGTGACAGTCTTATGGTGAAGACTGGGGTGGTGGTTTCTACCAACTGTCAACTTGACAGGATCAGAAATCACCTAGGAGACAAGCCTTTGGGCATGGTTGGGTTAACTGGAGTCAGGAGGTCCTGCCTGCTGTGAGCAGGGCAGTTCTATGGCTGTTTCCAGGCTGAACAAAATGTGACTACGGATGCAATGTGGCCAGCTGCCCCACGCTTCTGCTGCCATGACACCCCTACCCTGATGGACCATGTCACTGAATTGTTAGACAATATAAACCTGTCTGTCTGTCCTTCCTTCTTTCCCTCCCTCCCCTTTCCCATCATTTCCTCAAAATATTTTATCACAGAAATAGGCAAAATATCTACTACACTGGGATTGTTCGTGGCTGTGTGCTGACATCCTGAAATCAATTTCATAGATTTGTACAGGCTAGTCAGAGCATGGCAGCAAACAGCAATTGTCAGCTGGGCTTGGTGGCACCTACCTGTAATCCCAGCACCCAAGAGATGGCTGGCTACAGGAGAATTACGACCAGTTCAAAGTCTGACTGGTCTCCACAGTAAGTTCTAGGTCAGCCAGGGCTACAGAGTGAGACCCTGCCTCAAAGCAAGCAAGCAAAAACATCATCCAATACAAGCAAGAAATGCAAAAAGCAAGCAAGCAAGTGAACAATCCAACAACAGAAAAGCAATTTCCTTTGAAGTTGATCCACCCACATCTACCCCATCTGGTGTCTTGGCAACTGGCTTTCACTATGAACAACAATGTGGAAGCCTTTGTCACTAACAGCAGAGTTCTGTTTCTCGAAACATAAACCTGTCAAGACCGGGGCAGACAAAGTACAAACACAGGAGGCAATGCAAGAAAGAAGGGCAGAGGCAGCTTTCTGATCCATGTTTCAGATAATGCTCTGTCTAGCTCAGGGCAGACCCAACCACAGAAAATCCAATGTAAGAACCATGGTTTCCTCCTAACCTAAAGGTACTTTCTAGCCCAGGTCACACAGACATATCCATAGTCCCAGAGATGTACACCCACGCGGGGAGATGACCTGAACAAGGGGTGGGAACAGGGTGCAGTTTTTTGTTAGACAAAAGTATCTCTCTCACTGTTCCTCCAGTCAAGGGTCAGGGAAGACAAGGCTTCTTTGTTCAGGTGACCCCAATCCTGATCCTCGGCTGGCTAACCCACCCTAGCGTCAGCCTCTTTAACTCATTGTTGCATCCGGTTCCTGCCTGCTGAGGTTGGCCATCCCACAACCAAATAAATAATTCTCACAATAGTACTTCCCACTGATGGCCTGCGTCCAGACTGTCAGCAACCTGCCAGCTCTTGAATCCCTGGCTCTTCCCAGAAGAACCCAGCAAAAATATCAGTGGGGCTTAACCCATTTGTAGGGTTTGGTGAGGTAGAGAAAGAATTTCTCCCACATTTGCCTATGTGACCCACTCTGAGAATGGGCACCTTTCAGAAGCCCCTTGTGCAGGGTGACATGTCCAGAGGAAGTGAACTAGGTCACCTATTTACCTCCCAGCCTCCAAGGTTTGAATCAGTGGTTTCTAACTGCACAGGGCTCATTCATTAAAATGTGTGAAAAGCACCCAAGGACTAAGTGTACTGGCTCCTGTGACAAAGTTATTGTTCATTAGCACCCGGTGGCCAGCACTGCTGGAGGTGTCAAACTGCCCCTCTGCTGCCTAGGCCCAGGGGAAGTTGTTCTCTTCAGGCTTTCTGAGAATCAGTCAGGTAGGTTTACAACAGCGCGCAGAGGACTGAGGTGGTGACTGGGTCTGGGATCAATGGCCTTTCTTTGTCCACCACAACCCCCAACCCCATGTGGCTTCTTGCCCTTCTCCATGTGTGAATGTTCAGGTGTCTGTACACTGTAGCAATGCTCCATGTGT
>JADRCH010000081.1:2014065-2047550 GCA_019843965.1 Rhynchomys soricoides
CTGTAGCAATGCTCCATGTGTGAATGTTCAGGAGCTGTCTGTACACTGTAGCAATGGCCCCTTCCCCATTTTCCTTTTGGTTTCTGGCTGTACTGGTGACCGGGAGGCTGTAGCCTAAGGTCACTGGTGAAAGGTTTAACTATTTGTCACTCCTACTGCCACAGAGTGGTTCTGGCAGTTCCAATGTTTTTCTGAGGTTCCAGCCCCTGCCATGTGGATTCTCTTCTCTGCCTCTAGATTTCTCTATGCCCCTTCTTTATGATTCTTTAGAGGGAGGCTAGGTAGCCAAAGGATTCAGGCAACCGTGCCTCTCTAGTCTTTATTGGCTACTGTAACACCACAGACACTCTGGGGAGAGGCCTTGTGATAAATGCTTCTCAGCTGCTGAGATGCTGACAGAGTGGCTACAGTCTTTAGAGCCCTGTGTATCTGCAGTCCTGGTGGGTCTGCGTTTGGACCAAACCCCAAAGTGCTTTGATCCATGGGGACTTTTCTAAACTAAGTCACCCGTGTAGCATAAGGGGGTCATAGAGGTGAGAGGGCATATTAACTTTAGATGTCCCCTTCTTTTGGGTCAAACAGCTCTTAGTGAACATTATACCAGTTAAGCAAGTTTCACCTTTTCTGTGATTCTTAGCTCCTTGCAGTTCTAAGGAATGGAGTAATAGCACCACAACCCTAGACAGACCTAGAAGCTCTTCTCTGGATGCTATTCTTCCCCTAACCCCACCTGCAAACTCGGAATCATAAAGACCCCGAGTCAAGACTGTAGGAAGATTAAATGAGACGATGCTTTAGAAATATTTAAGACAGTAGCTGGCATACATAAGTAAGATGCTCAATTTACTTAGGATGCTATTTTTCTTTTTTCAGGGACGCCAACTGCTACTGACCTTACTCGATAGACAGAGTCATTGTTATTTCTTCCCAGAATACAAACTTGCCTTTAAAATGGAGCTACAAGATGCTCTGTGGAACCACTCAAGCTGAGCTCATGATAATGGGGAACCAAATAAGTCACATAGTGTTCCAACTGGGACTCCTGAATGGGATGAGTTAGCCTACTGTCAGTCAGTATGATGGACTGAGATGTTTAAACTCTGAGTTTCTCCAAGAGGCAAAATAGTGAACAGAAAGAACACAGACTTGAGGGTTAGAGGAGGAAGCTCCACCCATCGCCAGCTGAGCAAGACGGCAAATCTCTCTAGCCCTGGTGAGTGCTATGGGGAGAAGCAGAGCTCTCACAGGATTTCAAGGATGGATTCGGGAGCCTGCAGAGTTGCTACTGGAACCCTCACATAGTTGGGCTTGAGTCTCTGCCCCAGGGATGTTGGTGCTTTTCTTACAAGCAGGGTGTGACCTAAGATCTAAGAGTGGTTAGAGGCAGTGTGTGCAAATGTGTGAATAATTAAGACACCTTTCATGAAGGCAACTTTTGCTCTTTTAGGCCCTTTTTCAGTCTGCAATTTTGACTTAGAATTTGGGATTATTGTATGAATTACTTATAGATGGATCATGGCCCAAGTGGATCTTCTCTGAGAAGCTTTAGGGTGAGACAGCAGACAGAGCAGGACATACAGAACATGTTTTTTGAGACAGTTTTATATATATATATATATACTTTCTGTGCCTCATGAAAAAGAGGGGAATGGGTTTTGTTACCAGTCCATTTTGTGCCAGACCTCAGAGCTCCTGTATAGCCTGAAGATGCTATTAACCAAAGGCTGGCAAGCCGTAGTCACAGGTCTTAACCAGCTTGGCTTGTAGACTGAGATCTGGTGCTGAATTGGTCCAAATTCCAGAGCAATGGTTAGGACAGACCAAATAGAGGTGGTAGGGGCTAGTATACTGTAGGCGTGCCTTGAAGTCACCCGGGAAGACAGGTAAGTACATGGTGTTTCCTTCACTCCGACTGGAAGAGAATGTAAAGAACCTCATTCGTTCTATCAGACACCCCCATGTGATTCTGGGGTCTGAGTTGGTACACTGGGGTCATTCTTAGACTAGGCCTTGGGATGCTGACACTCCCAGGGATTCAGACTCTTTATGTAGTAAAAGGCTAGATTCTTAACTCTGCTACACACCACGTCCTGCTTCCTCCAGATGTATCTTCGTTTCCTTTGACCCTCTTCTCTATGTCTGATTGTTAAAGCATTGCCGTTTTCTCTGCCTTGGATTTCAACGGAGGAAACAGAGCTCATGCAGAAATTCTACTCCTTTTTAGAGGAAGGAACCCAGTAAACATGAAGCCCCGCCCCCCTCAGTCATTCCTGTCTGTGGCTTCACACCTTTTTCATTTAATTTCATTTCACTCTGCATCTCCACAAAGCAATGCTGTGTTGGGGACAGAGGGTGTGAGGAAAGTGCTTGCCTAGATGCTGAGTTTAATCTCCAGTACTACAGTAGAAAGGTGGGCACATGTGCACATGCCCCACCCATGAGGAGACTAAAGCAGGACTGGGTTTTGGCTGTCTTCCTCTATATCTGATGCTTTGATTGGGAATCTGTGTGTGAATGCTGAACATCCTGTTCCCTAATTGGTCCACATCCTGTTCCCTAATTGGTCCTTGACTGATCAATAAGGATGCTAGCAGCCAATGGCTGGACAGAAGAGGCGGGACTTCAGGTCCCCAAAGGCAGGCTAGGAGATGCAAGGAGAGAGATTTGCCATGCTTTGGAGGGAGAGAGGGAGCCACCAGGCATGTGAGATCTCCAGTGGAGTGGCCATTGGCTGCTTCCCCAACCGGGCTCAGGGTAGCAGGCAAGAGATTAAAAATGTGTAACTAAGCTGAGGGCAGATTTAGGGTACTGAGCAAGGAGAAGGTAACCAGGCAACTCAACTGGGGGCAGATTTAGTGTTGAGCTAGGACTAAAGGTAACAGAGCACTGAACTGAGGGAAAATTTAGAGGTGTTGAGCTGGGCGTGAAGAGAAGGGCATGCTAGCTGAGGGAGGCTTAAAAGTGCCTGACCATTGAGCTAAAAGCATATTAAAATAAGTGTGTGTGTGTGTGTGTGTGTGTGTTGCACAAATCCAAGGGAACCAGGGCAGGGGCAGGTAATGCTGTCCACCCAGAGCTTAAAGTGGAGTGGGGTAATAGAAACTACACATTTCTCTGTTACTTTCTGCCTTATTACCTAGGAACTCTGTTTTTGTTTGTTTTCTATTTGTTTTGGTATTTTTGAGACAGGGTTTCTCTGTTGCCTGTCCCAGAACTTTACTTTTCAGACCATGCCGGCCTTGAACTCACAGAGATCCTCCTGCCTATGCCTCCTGGAGTGCTGTGATTAAAGGTGGACACCACCATTCCTGCCCCTACCTAAGGACTCTTACTGAACCAGAAGGTTGCAGATTTGGCCAGGCTGGCTGGTCAGTGAGCTCCTGGCATCTACCTATCTCTTTCCTCCAGTGCTGGGGTTATAGGCACATACAGTCATGCCTAGTTTTGTGTGTGGGCTCTGGGGATTTGAATTCAGGTTCTCATCTTGCAGAGCATGTGCTCTTACCCACTGTGTCATCTTTCCAGCCTCTGTTCTTATTGGTTGGTCTTTATGACAAAATATTTTCACGCCTGCTAATAATAAAATGGAAGTAGGTATCAGCACTATTCTCATTATAACATGGAGGAACAATAGATGTACCTTTCCGTGTTCTGCTGGGAGCCTGACACCATAGGTAGGCAAACATACATACAGATGTTATACTCTTCCCAACTACTAGTAGTGTAGCTGGTTACTGCTCGTACAGTATCAAACACTGAATAATGAAGATGGACCACATCCTAGAAGTCCAGTAGGTAAGAAAGAAAACAAGGACAAATGGCGTAAAATGCTTGTAAGGGGTGAATGGGGTCTCCAAGAGGAGGCTAGTAAGGTGGAGACACCATTACAGAGTAAGGTGGCCAGAGAAGGTCTCTGCAGGAGGTGGAGCCAGAAGATAGAGCAGAAAGAGGGTTGAGGGTGGGTGGTAAAAGGTAGTTTGTGAGAGGGAATTAAAAAACAAAGCTTTAGGTTAAAAAGGCCGGTGTTTCCTGGGAACTTAAAGGGGGCCCGATATGGCTATGAGGGGACTGTGGCATGGGACATGGGTACAGGGGGCCCGATATGGCTATGAGGGGACTGTGGCATGGGACATGGGTACACATTGGGATTACACAAGGGCGTTTTAGCTATGCTTTTTTTTTTTTTTGGTTTTTCGAGACAGGGTTTCTCTGTGTAGCCCTGGCTGTCCTGGAACTCACTCTGTAGACCAGGCTGGCCTCGAACTCAGAAATCCGCCTGCCTCTGCCTCCCAAGTGCTGGGATTAAAGGTGTGCGCCAACAATGCCCGGCAGCTATGATTTTTTAAAAATGGTACTTTACGTCTTGCATTCTGAAAATCACAAAGAGATTGACACAGGCTATGTGATACTGGCTGCTTGGGGAGGGAGGGATGGGCTGAGAGCAAAGATGCCTCAAGAGTCACATGAGGAACGATGGCGGCTTGGTCAGGTGGGAACCATGAGGAGATGCAAAAGCGGGGGTTGATTTTTAAGATAGTCGATAAAGTCTGGAGGAAGATGGTTGGAGGGTGAAGGAGAGCTACATTTCAAGGAGCAATCCTAGGCTTCGGATTAGGTCCTGACCCAGGAAACTCTGCCTTTCCCATGTGTGCTTTGCTTGCCCAGCCGAGCATAGATACAAACACAAGAATCTCACCAGAAGCTCAAAGAAGAACCAGGCATACTTGAAGACCGTTTCTCTCACTAGTCCAGTGCTGACCACCATCTGCAGGGCAAGTTCCTCATGGAAATGCTAAACAACAAACAAACAAAAACCAGGCTGTGATGGCAAGGTTAATTAATACCCACCAATCTCCCTTTCCTTCTCTTCTGATGCAATAGCTGAGAGGCATGTGTCCAAGGTACCCCAGGCCATGAAAGTGACAAAATCAGTGCTGAAATAACACCTAGGAGGGCAGCGGATGGCACTATACCATAGCCCCAGCCCTAGAATAACAGTCGCATTCTATGGAGCAGCCCTCCTGGGTGGTACTGGCGGTGTATGTTAGAGAGAAATGACTTTGGAGGTCCCACCAACCACACAATGCCTTCCTCTCTCTGCTCTTAGTTTGCTCTTCCACACAATTGGGTTGTTGGTCACTATGATCCTCAAGTTAACACTCAGATGGCTGGTGCCATCCTCAGAGAGTCTGAGTCAGAAGGTCTAGAGCAGGGGCTGAGAATTTGCATTCTATCAAGTTGTCCAGGGGTGGCAGCTGCTGCTGCTGCTGCTGCTGGGAATGTGATGCCACACTCAGAACCACTGTTTGGATGATATTCAAAGGCCTTCAAGGTTGGACATTTCTTTGCATGTCTCACTATAGCTGCATGTGGGAAATGTAATGGATGGGTTTATGAGTAGAAGTCTGAATTAAAACACATACATGTGCACGTGCACATGTACACACACACACACACACACACACACACAATTTTTTAAAGGGAAGAAGCTGAGGATCAAAAGTTAAACTAATAACTCATTTTGGTTTGCTTGATACTTCTCTGCTCTCAAAATGGAAATTCCTTTGTCTTGGGGACCTACTTGGTGCTAGGCAAATCAAGACAGTGCCATACCAACTAAAGGCAAAAGGGATGGCCTTTCACTCACCTTACACATGTGCAAAGCTTAGAGTAAACACAGACACTCTTCTGTGGTTTTTCAGCAGCCAGGAGAGTGAGAACTATTCCAGCACTCAAATATCAATCACATCTCTATGTGGAAGTTAAGTTTCAAAGCAGAAACTGTCTAAAGCAGAAACTGATAGTGACAATGATTGTTCATAACAAACTTTCAAACTATCCACAGGATAGGGTGCATTTAATTTGAGGCCCACTTATCTACATTGAAAGGATGACACATGGAAGAATCTCTGGGCAGATATCATAGTGTTCCAACTACTTTCTGCAGTAAGTTTGGCTCATTGACTGATTTCACTCATTCTGTGGGGTAGTTTAAACCTTAGAAATCCTAGTGCCTGGGAGCACAACTGCTGATGTAGTCTTAAGTGAGGCTGTGCCATCTGGGAGGGGTGGAGTTGAGTGTTAACCCTGCTGGTTGCCAACTGGACACATGACGGCATGCTGCACTTCCACCCTCCCATGGGAAGACAGACATGCTCCACCAGCCTTGGAGTTATCCCCTAGAAATAGGTCATCTGTCTGACAGAGTCTTATGGCAGGAAGAGATTAGACAAGGATAAGCTGCTTCTTAATGTAATTTATGTTGCTTACTGGACAGTGTTATTGTAAGAACACCTTGCTCCAGAGGTTAGAGAAGACAGTCAGGCAGCAAAACTGTTTGCTGAGCTATGAAGGCAAGACACAAGCTAACCTTCCCCATGAAATAAAGCCGACTCCCTTCTGGTCATTCCAGGTCAAAGCAAGCCAACCGGAAAACCAACAGGATGTGCACTAAGGAAGTCAGACTTTAGGCAAATATGTTGATTGCTTCAGTGTTTTATTTTATTTTCAGATAGGACTCACTATGTAGTTCTTGTTTTCTAGAACTCTCTATGCAGATCGGACTGGCTTGAACTCACAGAGATCTCTCTGCCTCTGCTTCCTGAGTGCTGGAGTGTTGGTGGTTAAGGACCGTGTCACATGTTCAGCCTTTAATAATAGCTTCTAAAGGAAAGCAGAACTTGGACCAGTGGCTGTGACAGCCTAATGCTAAATTTTAGGGTAGGTGACAAGTTTGTTTTGGGCCTAACCACAAGTTCCTGTCACTTTCCCTCTCAGAGTTAACTTCCGGAAGGTCTTGCTGACATTCGGTGCCTGGACTACTGCACGATCTACAGTGTCAGGCTTAGTGGCACCTCCTGTTCCCCATCCTTCATTCCTCCAGGCCAAAGTGAGCCATTTGGAGGCTCATGCTCTCCTTGTCTATAATAAAATCTTCTTGTGTAGTTAGCGATTGCAAACAGCTTCACGAGTAACTGCAGTTAGTATATCCATACTTAAATAAAGATCTTGAATGGTAATCATGACCTTAACCTCTTGGGTGCCCGGCAGAGAAGGACATGTGACAGACAACTGGTTTTATAGCCCACTGTACTGACCAGAGAGATTTGTTGGTTTCAGGAATTCCCTACTTTGCATGGTTTCTGAACTGAGAATTGAAGCTGATTATAGGTCATCCTGATGAATCGTTTAGGTTGTTTCTGAATGCACTTGGACTCAGCCAACATCATTTAGTCAAGAAGGCATATAGTATTCGTATAGTATCGAAATGATATTAATTCTCACCACTTGCTTTCATTAAGGATGAACTTTCTCCACCTTACCTTCCCCTAAAAAAAAAAAAGAGGTGAACACAAGGGTTCTCAAAGTTGGATGTTTAAATCAGTACTAGCTGGTAACTTGTTCAAAATCTAAGTTCTTTAGACCTAACTCAGATGTACTGAGTCAAAAACAGCAGGGAAAGGGTCCACAGAACAGTTTACAAAACCTTTCAGGTAATTCAGAGGCATCGACAAAAACAAAAATGGAGAAGAGACAATACCCCCCCTCCCCTCTGTGTGTGTGAGTGTGTGTGTGTGTGTGTGTGTGTGTGTGTGTGTGTGTGTGTTAGCTGGGCAGGAAACAGAAAGAAAGCACTTAGTGTCCATTTTCAATTGCAACATGAAAACACAAGTGAGTCCTCATACGGCCCTGGTCTGTACCTTTTTGCTGACTGGTCTTGGGGCTGCAGTTGAACCTGGAACGTCACTATTACCAGAGCAATAGTAAGACATCCGGCTGCAGTTGCGGTCAGCAATCTGAAACATATAAACTGTGATGAGGCAGCTTCCTGGAAATCACAACCTCAGAATTCATTTTGATTATATGTTATGAACCAAAATAATAGCTACATATAAATATAAAACAAAGCAAAGAAGTAAATTATGTCACTTGCTCCTGAGCTAGTCACTGTTAATAGATTGACATACAGCAAAGTGGAGTTAAAGTATAGTTAAATAGTTAAAACACAGGAACCAACTCTGGGAGGATGGTAAAGCCCAAGCAGAGACTACTGGATTCCCTTAGGGAATAAAGCAGGGTGCTTGGAGAGCAGCCATCCTACAAGGATGCTGACAAAAACAGACAAACAGACAAACAAACAAACACTAGCTTCAGTGACAACGAAAGACAAACCACTCACTAAACAGGGGAGAGTTCAGAGGTCATTCTGGAAATGCTCCTGACGGGGAAGTGCTCTATCCCTAGAGTAACCCAGCAAGTAGGAACCTGGGGTTAAGGTAAAGAGAAAGCCTGGAAAATTCTCTTATATTCTTAAGTACCAAGTAATTTGTGGGGTGAGGGGAGACAAATATGCACCCGCAAAGAGGAGAGGTTGAGTTCAAAGAAAGGGACACCTGAGCTTCAAAAAAGCATAATCAGCCTAGGACATACCGCCAAGAACATGCACAGTCCAGACCGAAACCTTGTGGTCTGTACAACAGATTGGTGCTGGGGAAATTCTCTTTTCTTGAAATCTAACATGTACAGGGACAAGCCATTTTAAACAGACTCCTGTGGGTCAGGGACCAGGGGACCTTCCAAGCCTGTCCTTCCCTGCATAGTTCACTGTGAAGACTCAGAACTGTGCAGAGTTCTACATGGAAGGAGCTCCACAGACTGAAGTGAGACTTATAAGCTCCCCAGGAGTGGACAAGTAGTGTGTGAGGACCAAGATTTGATGTGGGGGAGGGGGAGGAGAGTCCTCAGAGGCTAGAGGTCTGAAGAGACTGGCAGATAAGATGTGCTTTATCCATGCTAGGTAGGCAGCTGCCCTCAGGCATCCAGGCATAGTGACAGACATAAGCCACACATAGGCAGGCACAGGCACAAAGGTAAACCTGCACAGGGACCACATGTAGGTAGGCACACAGGCCTATGGACAGACACACACAGGAAGGTTAGTGAAAGCAAAGGCAAAAGGGAAGTCCTCATGTTTACATAGAATGACATAGAAGTGGCATTCTGCTAACAAGAGTTACACAGCAGATGAGGTCACCACTTACTTTTGGGTTACCTGGACATCTGTTGCTAACCATTTTGTGCTGACTCACAATCCCTCAGATGACCAGTACTGGCTTTCTTGGTCCATGGTGGCTATCCATATCATACCATGTGGTCTAAAATAAACTAGACTGTATAGCTCTTTGTTCCCAACATAGCAGCAAATGCTTAAAGGTACTAGGGCGAGTGCCAGGAGAAAGCTTGGTGATGGTCCCTTCCAGTGCCCACTGACTGAAAGACTCCTCTAGTTAAAATACCCACTGTGTGGCCCATAAACCAGACTGGTTGTGTGACAAACAATGAAAAGAAAAATGTAGGAAACATACAGCACCACAAAGATTCTGCTCCCAGCTGAGGTCCATACCCACACACCCAGAGAAGGAACAGTGTGATGCTACCAAGAGATGAGATCAACGCCTGTAGTCAAACAAGCGGCTACATCAAGGTCCTGTGCACCAGCCACAAAAAAAAAAAAAAAAAAAAGAAAGAAAGAAAGAAAGAAAGAAAGAAAAGAACAGACAGTTCTCAAAAGATGAAGAATAATTGGCCAGGAAACACATGAAACATATACGGGATCTTTAGCCATCAGGAAAAGGCAACTCCAACACTCATGAAGGTCAGGAGTTCAAGACTAGCCTGAAACATACTGGATAAACACAGTCTCTTTAGGTGGGGCTGGGAAAACTGGATATCACATATAGAATGAGGACACTAAATCCTCTCCCCACCAGAAAAAAGGAGGGAAAAATAAAAGCATTAACAAGATAGTCATTGAGATTATATTTCGCCTTCACTGAGAAGAGCCAGCATCACAGGGAGGGTGTGGTTCATGAGGTCACCTCTAACTGAGGAGCTATGGACAGTTGATGACTTTTGGGGCAAAAGTTAGTTTTCTTTTTGGGAGTGGCCTCTGGTAGGTCAACCACACTCCAGTGGATGACCCTGCACCCTGAGTATATACATGGGCAGCACAAATTTGACTTCGAGGGTTAGTAAACAAACAAACAAAACAAACAAACAAACAAACAAACCAGAAAGTAAGGACATGAAGTTTGGTGTGGCCAGGGAGATAGACCTTGGAGGAGTTGGGGTGAATATCACGGGAGGGCTTATCTAAAATTTTCAAAGACTTAAGATTGAAAAAAGAATAGCTGTTAAGAAAACAAATGTTACTAATGTGCTGGTGAGGGTGGATGGAAGAGAACCCTCGCACCACTGCTGGGAGTGTAAACAGTCTCCTTTTGAGTATGGCGGGTCCTCAGATACTAGAAACAGCACAACTCTCTGACTGAGCTAACCACTTGTGGCTATGTACCCGAAAGGCTCTCGGTCACACACTGGAAAGATCTGTGCACATCGTATTTATTGCACTGTTATTCACAATAGCCAAGCCATGGAAACATCTTAAGTGTCTATTAATAAACAAAGAGGTAGAGAAGATGTTTTATGTACATGCAGTGGCGTTTTATTCACCACAGAGAGCAAAGTTACGTTGTTTGCTAGGACATGGGTGTACCTGGAGACCATCATGTTAAGGGAAGCAAGCCAGACTTAGACATCCTGCATGTGTTCTCTTGCTTGTGGAACTCAGGTTGTACACAGACACTCGAGACCATTAAGTACATATGAAATGAAAGCAGAAGGGAAGGAGATTTGTGGAGGGAATTGAGGGGGGAGGGCAAACGTGCATGGTCTACTTGAAACTCTAAGACCATCACGTGTACAATGAATATGGACGGTTAAAAGAAAAACAAAAACAAAAACAAAAACAAAAAATAACAAAATACCCACCCAACATTAATAGTTCTAACTAGAAAGTTCACATGATTAGCTCTATAAAAGCATCCGACAGAGAAGAGAGATGGAGAGCTTGCTGTTCTCGCAGAGGATCAGGGTTCGGTTCTCAGCACTCACATAACGGCTCACAACCAACACCTCTTCTTGTATCTTCTGGCACATGGTATGTTCATAGTGCACATACATGCACACATGCAGAAATGCTTCTACACATAAATTAAATAAATGTTTTATGAAAGTATTTGACAAAGTCAACAAGGCAATTGAGTACCTAGCTAGGCATGGTGGCTCACACCTGTAAACTTAGCATTCAGGAGGCCGAGTCAGGAGAATAGCTGTGAGTTTGAGGTTGGTCTGAGTTACATACTAAATTCTAGGCTAATCTGGGTTACAGAGTGAGACCCTATGTCAAAAAACCTAGAAGAACCAGGAGGTGGTGGTGCATGACTTTAATCCCATCATACAGGAGGCAGAAGCTGGTGGATCTGTTGAGTTGAAGGCTAAACCTGCTTTATAGAGCCAGTTCTAGGACAGCCAGGTCTACACAAAGAAATCCTGTCTTAAAAAACAGGCGGACAGGCAGGCAGGCAGGCAGACAGACAGACAAACCGATTGACCAATTCCCCCAAACTTAAAACAACACAAAGATTCAGGTACCAACAGTTCCTTCAGTGTTCTAGGAGAGCAGGGAAAAATATGAGAACAATGCCCCACCGTGGTTTAATGTGGTACTACACCAAACGGTCAAAACCCCTTCTCAAAGGCTACGCTCTATTCTCTCTTTGGATTAAATTTTCATACAAAATAATCAGAAAAACTTTATCTCAGCATATATATAGAAGTGTAATATTTTCATTTTTATTAGCAAAAATATAAAAGCAAGGCTGTCAGCAACAGTCACAATCATGTCTTGCCTAGCAAACAAGAAGCACAGCAGTGCTGCCCGTTTAAAACCAGCTCTCTGGGCAGTGAGGTGAGAGCACTCATGTGGAGCATTTTCTCATTTCTGTGTCAAACAGTAACAACAGCTACACATTTATTGCAGTTTTGAATATGCTAAAGCCCACTGGATTATGAGCTTCAGAGGGTTGAACACTATGCATGTGAATTGAATATTTTAGTTTTTTGTTTTGTTTGTCTTTGTTTTTTCAAGACAGAGTTTCTCTGTATAGCCTGGCTGTTCTAGTACTTGCTCTGTAGAGCTAGCCTCAAATTCACTGAGAGCCACCTGCCTCTGCCTCCTGAGCCACCACTGCTGGACCATTGAACATGTTAATTAAGCCATAGGGAAATTTATTTTTCTTTTTTCTGAAACAGGATTTCTTTAGCTTGGCTGTCCTAAAACTAGCTCTGTAGACTAGGCTGACCTTAACTCACAGAGACCTGCCTGCCTCTGCCTCCCAAGTGCTGGGATTAAAGGTTTGTGCCATCACTTCGTGGCCTGAAGTGCATGTTTTAAAAATCCCAAATAAAATATCTATTAGTCATTGAAACTGTCAAGATAATGAAAAAACAAGGAAAGTCCATGAACCTGTCTTATGCAAGAAGAACTTAAGACACAGCTGAAAGATGCTGTGTGGGCCCTGGAGAGGACCACAGAGCAGGAAAATAGACATTAGGGAAACTGAGGAAATTGGAATAAAGTAGAAGCTTATGTTAGTGATAATTATACATTAATGTTGGATCATAGCTGTGACAAATGTACCATTCCAATATAAAATACTACCAACAGCGGAACTGAGTCACCCTGTAGCTATATTGTTAACAATTAAATGACTATTTAAAAATAGCTACAAGACAGGATTTTAATTGCTTCTAGCATGAAAAAAAGATATGTACCTGAGTGATGGACGTGTCTAATCACCACACACTGTATACAATGGATGTGTCTAACTGTGCTGTGCCAATTAAAAATTAAAAACAATAGATTTCAAGCACTTTGGGAGGCTTATGTGAGAATTCAAATAAATAAAGACAAAATAAGAAAGTCGAGCGTGTTTCCGGTGCCTCAGTTCAGCAGTGACTAATGTCATTGCAACAAATACGTCACAACAGCTAGAAAAGAGGATGCTAGCATTCTTAGCACTAAGGAAAGAGGAATGTATGTGGTGCTAAACGTCCTAAGTACCCTGACCGGATCAACATATAAAGTAATTACATATCAAACTTCAAGCTGTACCCAGAAATGCATACAGTATACATCAGCTAAAAAACAGAACAAGAGTACATGTGCCTCCCAGGGCTTGTCATGCCCCTACCTTTGAAGACATGATGTTCTTAACTTCCTCATCAGCTGCACAGTGCGTCCCAGCCAGGTCTGGGTTGCTGCTGCT
The DNA here is from genome assembly GCA_019843965.1 of Rhynchomys soricoides. NCBI lineage: Eukaryota > Metazoa > Chordata > Mammalia > Rodentia > Muridae > Rhynchomys > Rhynchomys soricoides. The sequence goes on from JADRCH010000081.1 coordinate 2,027,235, forward strand.
CATCACACGGGCCTGCATCAGCTTTGAACTCACTGCAGCGGCAGATGTTCGACCATATGTGTGGTATCGGGGGTCGGGGACTACAGCGGTGGGGCCACCTGTACCCCAGCAGCCAGAGACATGTCAACAGACAGGAAAGAGTCAGTTATGGAGCTCAAGAAAGACCCGCTGGGGGAAGTGTGGCGGGGAAATGTAGACCTACCAGACGGGGCCTTGGGAAGAAGCCACACTACTCTGCAGCTGTGAGGGGCAGGGAGGCAGTGTTGGGTAAAGCGGTCAGGGTGTGAGGAGGTAGGGGGTGGAGAGGACTGGAGACATGCCCGGTACCGGTCTGTCACCACTTGCCAGAGTTTCTGAATTCTCAAGGAAAATGAGAAACACGAACATTTTTGCTTGCTCAATATTTGAATGATGTAATATTGTAAGTCTTGGAGAATGGTTGTTCAGAATTGAATCATTCACAGTCATCTTTTGAGGACAGGCACATGCAATATTTCAAAGTGAGTCCAACTCTGGTTTAAGAATTGGACTGAAATTACAAGATTTATGTAAACTATGACTGCAGAGACTAAAAAGGTGCCAAATTTATTTGGATGTGGGATTTTAAAAAGTCTACTGATGATATTTTTATATGTCAGGCTACCCAGGCATTATGGTTTATGGCCTATGCAAATAACTAAGAAGAATAGTGAAATGGATTATTATTAACTTAGCTCCAGGAATGAGAACTTTTTTATATAATGAAAAGTTTAAGAACTTTCAATGGTGTCACTGCTGTGGGATAGATACTGTTTCCTTTGGTGTTATTCTGGAATCTTACAGTCGACAGTTTGCCATCTTTGAAAGCAGATCCCCAAGTGGATCATAAATTGGCAGTGGGGTAAAGGTCACTGAGAAGTTACCAACTAGGCAGACACAGTAAGTACAATATAAAAAGGGAGAGAAGGGGAGAGAAACATCTAGAAACTTTTAATTCAGCACTTATGTAAGTTTTACTCTGAAAACTAAAACTGGACCTTTAATTCTGTGGCAGTGGTCTGAGGTGGTACCCTGCCAGATACCTGCCTCCCCCAACCCCGGCCCCAGGAAGCACTACCTGACTTGGGTGCGTCCCTGTGCAGCTCAGGAAGACGGAACACGTAGTGCACGTAGGAGGCCAGCAGGCAGTTCCTCCCATGCTGGTCCTTTCTCAGGTCCTTGCTGTTGTGCAGGCTATTGGCAATGGCCACCACAGACTCGAAGGCAAACTGGGAGAAGTTTGCTGAGGAGAAAAGAGAAAAGAGAAACTGAGGTAGATATTCTCAGGCTAGTAACAGTACATCTTGATCACTAACCACATTAGCCAGGCAAAAGAAACACCCACTGAGGCAGCTATGTTCCAGTCAGATCCAGTGTTCCAGATCTGCTTACCACAGACATGCTTAAGTTCCTTCTGTGTAGCTCAAGCTGGCCTAGAACTCATGGCAATCCTCCTGCTTCAGCTAGAATTCTAGGCATGGTAGCATAGCCCACCATGTCTGGCTCACATCTCCTTTTCTCTCCACTGCAAACAGCATAGTTCCCCACAGCCAGGACATGTCCGTGTCTTTATGCCATTACTCTCTAAACACAGCTGAAAATTGGATGGCTTCTCCAAACTGACATTATCAGCATCTCCTTGGGCTTGAGCCTTTGGCCCTACCCTAAGCCAGCTGAACAGAATCTGCATTTCAGCAGGATGCCCAGTAGATCCTGGAATACGTAAATCTGTCCTCCAATAGATTCTCATAGAGGTACACATTTAAAACATACACAGGTTATGTCATTCCCCACAGCAGGTCCATGCAAACTGTCTGTACCCTATTAGTCTGGTGCTCTGAGCCCTTCATAATTAGCCAACTTTAGTGCCTGTTTCTGCTCAGATTCAGCTATGTCCTAGTGAGGCAGCCATCAGATTATCCCATTCTATGATCTTTCCTCCTTCCTGACTTTGTTCATGCTGTCCTCCTGGAGTGTCTTCCTTTCTTTGTGCTACAAAATCACAGTGACCACAAAGTCAGACCACCCCTTCCATGCTCAGACTCCTGCATGAAGCCCGCAATGCCCCACAGTGATAGGAATCCAAACCATATCATTTTGTAGCTATGCCTCGTGGTAAATGGAGCTTCCCTGCGAAGGCTGGAAACCATCCCCAGGCCTAGTGCATTTCTCACAATTTTTTGTGCCTCCTCCTTCCCATACTGTGCCTTCCATAGTACTAGACAGAGCAGAAGCATGTTCCCCGGTTGCAGACTAAGTCCTTCATTGTCTTCATGTGCGTATTTGATACATATGTTCCTGTGTGCATGTGTATGCAGAGGCCAGATGCTGACATCAGATGTCTCCCTCAATTGTTCTCCACCTTATTGTTTTGATACAGGCCCAAACTTATCAGGTAGGTTGTGATGGCTGGCCCATGAGTCCCAAGTATCACCCGCAAGTGCCTGAATTACAGCTTCACCCCACAAAATCCTACTTAAAAACATTTTTAACATTTGTGTGTGTGTGTGTGTGTGTGTGTGTGTGTGTGTGTGTTCATGTGTCATGGGGCAAATCTGGAGTTCAGGCAACAACTTATGGAAGTCAGTACTCTCCTTTTACCATGTGGATCTCAAGCACCTAATTCATGCCACCCTAAGTTCAGGCTTGGGGACAAGTACTTTTATTTGTTGAGCCATCTCATCAGCCCTAAGAACCCATTTTAATGTTCTTTCTCACCCCTTCATTCCCCCCTTTTTTTTTCAAAAACACTTTTAAAAAACATTTACTTGTTTTATTTATTTTTTGATGTACATGAGTGTTTTGCCTGCATGTATGCATGTGTACCATGTCAATTGCCTATGGGGATTAAAAGAGGGCATCAGATTCCTTTGAACTGGAGATACACATAGTGTGAACGGTGTGAATTATGGGAACTGAACCTGGGCCTTTTGCAAGAACAACAAGTGCTTTCAATGACTAAGCTATCCCTCTAGCCCTTCTTCCTTTTTAAAACATGCCCAGAATCCGACCAAACAGTACTGGACCTGACTTCATGTCAAATGTTGCAAAAGTTGCTTCTAGCATTCGTGCATTTGTGGAAAGCCATGACTCGTTAGGCAAAGTGCATCTGCCTACCTGCCTGTCTGCTGCCTGCCTGCCTGCCTGCTTGCCTGCTGCCTGTCTGCTGCCTGCCTGCCTGCCTGCTGCCTGTCTGCCTGCTTGCTTGCCTGCCTACCTTCCTGCCTGCCTGCCTGCCTGCTTGCCTGTCTGTCTGCCTGCCTGCCTGCCTCCCTACCCACAGGCCTCTCTCTACCTGTCTGGCCAGCAATGACCATGGGCTGCACAGAAAGCTGGAAAAGCTTATCCAGCACCAGGTGGAGGAAGAGCACGAGGGGCTCCAGGCGGGAGGAGTTGAGGCAGATGATGCTGAGCTTTAGTTCATGCTCCAGCGTGTTCTCTGTGATCTTCTGGTCCAGCACACGGATAGGGAAGGTCACCTGGCTCTCCAGGGAGTGGCAGAGGGTGAAGAACTTCTCCAGGTGGTTATCCTGGGAAGACAGAATGTAGAAGACTCTCAAGAGGTGTTACTCTTTCAACATCCACCCAGGAGCTTGGTGCAATCTCTTAGCTAGTACTTTGGACTAGAAGTCAAAGTCCCAGATGCTTCCAGCAAAGGCAATGAACTCATTTGTAGAGTGTGGCATACAATTTAGGACCTTTTAATAACTATTAATCAAAGAAACAATAAATCAAATTCCAACTCACGCTGTAGGAAGTTGGTGCACTAGGTATCACACTGTCAAGAAAGGGGGCAAAGCAGATGAATAACCCAGACAGTGGCAGGCCTTGATATCCCTTACCTGGGTGTGAACAGAAGAGACAGCTTGCACTTCAATATTAAACACCCCCTTATGGCCCTCGGCCCACTTAATGGGAGGGTTCTGTAAAGGGACTTTCTGTGTTAAAGAGAGAGAAAGAAAAGATTAGCAATGCAATTTCCCTTTCCAATTGTTAACAAGCAGTACAAGCAACATGTCAGGATCCTCAAGGCTCTACAAATGGAGAACTTCCATAGCTAGACTTGGGAGTCAAAGGCCTTTGTCTCAAGTTCTAGTCTACAGCAAACTAGTTATTTTCACACTGAGAAGTCAAGTGAACATGGGGGTGGGGGGGAATGGTTCAAATGATGGAAGAGTTAGCTGGGTGATCTACTTCTAACCTCTGGTTCAACACAGATGATCTTTGAAGCTAGGAATGTAATTATGTGATCTTCCTATCAATCAGAGATATCAGGACAGAGACTGGGAATTTGATAGGGTTTGCATGCAAGAAATTACTTCCCTTTTAGCAAAGTGTTTCCAAGGAGCAGTCCTGCTCAGCTCCTGCTTGCTCATTATGCTTCCTCCATTTCATTTACCACCAATACCCACTCCTTAGGCCTTAGAAATGACTCTTTGTCTCAAGTTCCCATTGGCATTATGTTCCTCTAGAGAGAAGAGACGGAGCAAAGAGGGCCTAGCATGGGTGTTATGCCTTTTTTATCATAATGGCAGGAAGCATGCTATACTTGCAAGGATAGGCCAAGGGGGCAGCTATGGACATCTCTGAATGGCCCAAGCTCATGGAGCTCTATTTGGCCTACAGGGTGCTGGGCCTGGTTGTGAACTGGTTGCCAATGGTCGGCAAAGTTCATACAACAGGCTCATTTCTAACTCGAGAACTGGAAGATCGAACAACAGCCTTGTCTCCCAGCATGGTACCAGTCTGTGGAGCAGAGGCAGCCATAGCCTTTGGAACCTGTGTAGAATCCCCAGAGCAAAACATTCCACCAGGACCAGCCTCGCTTATGTGCCCTGCTGGATTCCTGTAGACACAGGAGTTTGCATTTGTGATCTAGAGTAGTGACATTCAATGGAAATCCAATGGGAATCAACATTACTTTTTCATTTGAGAGAGAGGGCTATATAGAGAGAACATGCATGTGTATATCCATGTATAGAGGCTTGAAAATAACTTTAGGGAATTGGTTCTCTCCTTCTACCATGTGGTTCCTGGAGATCAAGATCAAACTCAGGTCCTCAGTCTTGGTGGTAAGCACCCTTACCCCCCTCACTGGCCTCAAAAATTTTAAGTTGTTGAGAGGCCGTATTAAAGAACACTGGGGGTAATTTCAGCAGACTATATCATTTAACACAGTATGGCCTAACTATTGCCTCAGTGACAAGTCAATATAAATTATTAATAAAATTCTATTTTTCAATACCAAGTCTTTGAAATTCAGCCCCTAGTTTACACTGACAGCTTCAAGTCAGAACTAGCCCACTCAAGATCTCACTAGCCACTGCTGCTGCTGTATTTGACAGTGAACAGCAATGAGAAAGGCTGAGGGTGACTCTATAGGTAGAAAAAGAAACTAATATTTACTTTAACACTATTTACTGCTTGATAAGCACCATCTCAATTAATGTCCACCCCACCTTATAGTCAGATGTGGGCTTCATTTCATCTTTTGAGAATCAGAGGATAAATATTTCATCATGTACCTTGCATTGTATGCAGGCAATGTGACCATATTCATACAGTTGGAGGTGGAAGATCAGTGCTTGGGATTTGGATTTGCCTTTAAACTCAGGTTTAGACTGGTGTGGTGGTTCATACATACTTAGAGGGATGCAGAGGCAGGAGGATCAGGAATTTACAGCCATTCTTGGCTACCTGGTGATTTTGTGGACAGCCTGGGCTATACCAGACCCTGTCTTTAAAAACATTTAAAGAAATCCAACAAAGCAACAACAAAAACTCAGGTTTTATCCATGCTTTTGGAAAAAAAAGAAAAAAGAAAAAACACAGGAGTTGTATCAAATTGAAATTTGGAGCGTAAAATTGAAAGCCAGTTTTGTTTTTTTGTTTTTGTTTATGTGTGTGTATGTGTTCCTGTTTGCTCTTGTTTTTTAACAATGGCTCACTAGGCCTTAGACTCAGTGATCTCCCTGCCTCAACTGCACTCAGACTGGGATTACAGCACACATCGCCTTGCTTGGCTCTGGAAAGGCTGTTATGAGGGTTACTGCAAGACACTATGCCGAAGACATAAAGATGACCTGGAGTGTCTCCATCCTTAGGCTAGCCTGTGGTATCAAGGGGAACAGCTTTAGTCTAAAACAGAGGGAAAGGGTCAGCCTGGGGGTATCAGAAAATGGCAGGGGAGAAAGACTGTGCAGGGTCTATCTAAATTCAAGGTTCTGGAAATTTCTTCAACTTAAAACCCAAAAGAATGAAAGGAAGAACTATCGGTGATCTGAGTCCCAGTTCAGACAAGCGTAAAAACAAGATCCTGGTAGGGAGCAGGAAAAGGGGTCACAGAATGAAGAAAGGATGATATTCAGGATTATGGAAAATTTTAAGGTCCTCTGATCCTATTGTGATAGAGTCATACCTTCAAGATACATGATGAAATATTTATGAGTAAGATGATCTGCTTAAAAATAATACTCATTGATGTAGACCTCTACTAATGGGTGGAGAAATGTGATGCTGAGCTGAGAGCCATGGGGCTGACTATCTTTAGACATTGCTACAGCCTACAAAAACAAGAGGAACAGCCAGGACAGGAAGGACACTGGCTCTGGCATCGGCATCTTTACAGTCATCCACATGGCTGTGACCACTGGTTCACAAGAGGAACTGCTGATTCAGGCCTGGAAACATTCTGAAAGGATTCTTGACAAGAACAGTGTCTATCACACGTGGTCTCAACCTGCCTCCTCATCTACAGAACCCTGTGAAGTGTAGATGATTCCATGTAGCACTGCCTCAGGTGCACATTTCACCTACAGAACATTCTGGTGTGGTGACGTCTAAATGAGTAAGATATCATCCCATCCTGTTAGAACAATGTGCCCTCAGAAAACACAAGAGTGCTTGGAGATGACACCCCTGGAGAACCAAGCGAGTAACATCCCTGGGAATGGGAAGTGGGTGTGGGAAAGTGATCCAAAACCACAGCTGGACAGGAAGCAGCTGCAGGACAGCGCTGGTTACCTCAGCAGAATGTATGGAGTAGTTGGGTGGTAGTTTTTCTAAGGCAACTGGTAGACAGTAGGATCCGGTTTGAAGACGTTCGTTTAAGAGAATCGGCAGCCACTGAAACAGATGGTGTCAAGAGCAGAGAGGGTTTTATAGCAGCATGCAACTTGGGCGATTTGTCTAGTTCACAGCCAGCAAACAAAACTAAATAATGATTAGATATTGACTGGGTCTCCTGGCAGCAGTTTCGGTCCATTCTTTGCAATGTAAATTTCCCGTGCCTTCCTGAGATGGTAATGGCAATGATTTGCTGCTTTCTGGGCCCACGGAGTAGCATTTTTTCTTTATGGCCGCTGTCGGCTCCTGTCTGAATATCAATGTTCATTTTCCTTTTGTGGTTTTTAAAGAAATAACTTTTTTTCCCCCCTGAAGAGCTAATTCTACATGTGAAGCACTTACATTAAATTTGGAAATAACAGATATTGTAATGGTTCTTTTCTTAAATGTTCTTTAAAGATTTACCGCCCACCAGCTTTCCATGGGAGGAGCCTGTCATTCTCTAAGTAAAGCTGATTCGACTCTCTGCTGTAATATGTACCAGCACATTTTGCAGCTCCTGACAGGAGAGAAGCAAGTGAGCAAGCAGCCTGCACACAGTCTCTGCAGGGACCTTGGCTGCTACACACCAGCAATGACAGGGGGATGTGGCAAGTTGAAAGCAACTCACCGAGTAGCCCAGAAGGCTTTCTCCGGAGGCGCCCTGCTTCTGCTGACAGCTGATGTGGTAGAAGGTGAAAAGGAGATGGTGATTTACTGTGAGCTTGGCAGGGAGCTTAATTTTCACTTCTTCATAAAAGTCAGGAGACCTGTATCAAAAGCACATTATACGCAAATCACTTTCAGCAAAAGGATGAGTCCCTGGGTACAAGGCGGAGCACCCACTGCCTGCTGACCCTTTGCTTCCATATGCCTGCATGCTGTGGGGCTTTTTATTTCACATTATCCTGCTCCTTAGCCATAAGGCCTTGCGGCCATGCTGATACCATGAGAAACATTCCACGTACATAAAACTGTCAAGACTTTGTTAGACAGAAAGAACTTTCCTACATGATGGAGAAACACTAGCCAATCCAGAAAGAACATGAGATTCTGAGTGTGGCTATGATCTCTTTTCCCATCTCAGCCCCGAGAACAGGCCTGGCATGTGGCTGTCCTCATCAATGGACTTCACAACATCACCCACTTAGTCCCCTTGACAAGTCTGGCCAAGGTTCACATGAAGCTCCTAAAGGAGTCTGGTTTTCAGACCATGGTAAAACCCACAGCCATGTCCCTCCTGTCCTGTGACATGTAAATGAGGTGAGATTGTCAGTCTTGTGACTCACTTTACTGACATAATGGAATTCTTCCTTTGGTTGGCAGGCGACAGGATGACCAGAGAGTTGAGCTTTGTTTCTGGCCCTCTGGATCTCAGACCAAGTGAGAAGGAAATACTCTTCTTTATTTAACACTATAAGTGTCCCTATCAGCATTTTAAAATAGAATTATATTAGATTCTGGAGGATATTTCTTATGGAAGCCTTAGTTATTTATAAAAATTATGCATTAGTGGATCAGAACAGGTATAAACTCCCCTGCTCCTCTGTTACCATGTTGCATAAACTGTTTGGAAAAGCACGTGTGGAGTCAAAAACCAAAAACCTAGGGAATATTGAAATGGCTATAGCATATGTTCAGGACTCTGAACTATACTTACTTATTATGGTATGTAATAGCTGTGTAGACTTCCTGCAGAAATTCAGGCCCATTGGACTTCCCAAAGATGACCTGTTTGTCAACATGGAAGGAACCAAGTTAAGAGTGATTTGGGGCTGTATGAACATGTGCTACCACACCAACAGGATGCTGCTCTCACAGAGCTATAGCTTATAAGACTAAGTCCTATCACTGACCCAACCATATGGACCAGAAGTGGGGTAAAAACTGAAAACTGAGGCTTTAAGGGAAGAATGAGTGACCACGGCCACAGGCTTGTGAGACTGGAAAGCCAGAGGTCTCTTTACTACCTCTGTGCGTGGATATACACGACCAGTGAATGCGCAGCAACTACAGAGCAGGCCCAGGGCTTGGTGAGTGGAGAATTGGCTTACGTTTACCACCACTGTCCTTTGGCTGAGTACGCTGGCCACACGCAGGATGTGCACATACACACTGAGAAGCCTGAGTGGTGGCCTGCCAGGGCTAGGGCAGAGGACCAGGTGAGTCCTCCAGACCTCTTTCCTTCCAAGCACCCTCTCTTCCACCTTTCCTGTACTGTTGCAAGAGGTCACCTTGCATCAGAGAAGAGGTGGGAGAGAGGGCAGGCTTTTTAGAAAGTAGATACACGGGGAAAGGAAGAAATTACTTCCACCAGCAAAGGATGTGAGGGAAAGAGCCCAAACCTCTCCCTCTCCTACTTTGTGCTTAGGCATTCTCTCTCATGCCCCCATGTGTTGCAGGAGATCAAACCAAGGACCTCCATTTATGCTAAGAAAGTGTTCCCAGTAGCTACAACTGAATATTAGCTGAATTCCAGGATGTGTGTGAATAGTAATAGCTAGCCAACTGTGTCATTTACTAGCGAATTCCGGTATCAGGGGCCTCTTAGATAATACTATTCTAGTCTGTATTATTAGTGTATAATTTGACTCAGGATCAAAATCCATTTCCAAAAGGTGTTGCGCTGGTGTGTTTATTATCACTGGGCTTTGCTGCAGGTTTGTTCTGCACGATTCTATTCATGCTCACCTAAGTGCATACGTGGAAGAAATTCAGCTAAATAGTGAGCACCATGCCAACCTCTAACTCTGCAGAGTGTTAGAATGGCCTGGCTCCGGAGGCAATATGGAGAGACTCCATGCCACCTTTCAGTCCTTTAAAATGATCTTCAGTTCTAAGGTGTGGCATCTCACAAAGGCATCATGTGGGAAAGAGACTGAAGACTGGTGCTGTTTCTCTACCATTATCCTGTGGACAATTCTGGACTAGCCAGAAAGGTTCCCGCATGTAGGCTATGCTAGAACAAAATATTCCGTACACTGAGCCAGGATATAGCTCACTGGCAAAGCCCTTGTCTAGCATCATCAAGAGACCTTGGGTATGTGGTGGACATACTCTGTATGCTGAGCAACATTTTTTTCATCCCTGTGACGTGACAGAGGGAGCACAGCCCATCCGACTGGAGGCAAACACTACCCATCTACTTACCGGCATAGCATTGCTGGGGTCTTCCCCACACATAAACTGAATCTTTATTGTAATGTTCCGGGCGGATGCTAGCTTGTTAGCAAAGTTCAGTCTCTGTGGGTATACGTACAGAAGGTTTCTGGAAAAGAGAGAAGCCAATAATCAGTAGTCAATGTCTAGAGTCCACTTCTGCTTTTGTTTAAGTCCAGAAATTGCTTTCTGGGGTGGTGGCAAACCACTGTGGGTTTTGTGAGATGCCACCATGGTATACCATGGCCAGGTCCACAGGGGCAGGGGATGGTGCAGCTCAACAACCATACTTGAGACCTCTGGTTCAGGTGTTTCTCTATGAGCAGGTGACAACGAGGACAGAGGGTTGTGTCAGCGGCTATGACAAGTACATGCACCTTGTATTAGCAGATGCAGAAGACAATCATTTTCGACGGGGTTGGGTCGCACTAAAAGTAGGTAATGCTATGCTTCCATAAAGTGTCTCCAGCTGGAAATGACTGATGAAGTGAGGAGTCATTTGGGAGGTGATAAAACTTTGTTATTTTCCAAGGGGTCTTCTGCAACTATGTCCATATTACTGTGATGATCCCTTAGGTTGTTTTGAGATAAAGGCAAATACTGTCAGTTGTCTCTGTTAACATTTTTTTAAAATTTTATTTATTATATGTAAGTACACTGCAGCTGTCTTTGGACACTTTTTCTTCTCGCTCTGGCCCTGCTCGCTCTGGCCCTGCTGTCTTTAGACACCACAGAAGAGGGCATCAGATCTCAGTACGGATGGTTGTAAGCCATCATGTGGTTGCTGGGATTTGAACTCACGACCTTTGGAAGAGCAGTTGGCGCTCTTAACCGCTGAGCCATCTCTCCAGCCCAAGCTCTGTTAACATTTTTAAATGCATCTCTGTGGAGAAATGGCTCCATGGTTAAGAGCACTTGAATCACAACGATGAAGAACAGAGTTTGGATCCTAGTAGTCAGGCAACAAACTGGGCATCTGCAGAATGCTTGTAACCCCATGTCTGAGGGGGACATAGAGAAAGGAGGCCCTCTGCAGCTTGCTGGCTTCCAGCCTAGCAGACCAGAGCTCTCAGTTGAGGAATAGACCCTGCCTCTGTGGAACAGGTTGAGAGGGTTGGAGGGTACCTGACATCATCTTCTTCATCTTCATCTCAGTGAGCATGCACTTACACAAACATGTCACACAGACACATATACTAACTGAATAAATAAATAAATTTCTTTAAAGATTTGGCATATATTTCATTCTCAATACATATATTAAATTATTAATGTTACCAATTGGGTCTACATTCAAATGTAAAGTATGTTTCACTAGAAAAGAGTGAATGAATTTAGCAGTCAAGTGTGAGGTAAATGAATAGCTTAGTGGACCTGCTTCTGATGAACTGTGAAGAGCGCCCCAAAGAAGATGAGCCCAGAAAGCCATGTTATAAATCTAATTCTGGTGAACTACTCGGGAGAGGCAAGTTCATGTTCAGAATCCCTGTCTTGGTCTAGAAAGATGTGCAGCTTTCTGAGCTAAGTAGATAGCACATTAGAGAGGCCAAATTTGGGAATTAGGCTTATCCCCAGCCCCCATTCCAGAATAAATTTGAAAGTTTTACGTGTAATACATTTCCTTGGAAGCCAGTCAATAATGGAACAAGATTATTTCACAGACGACTCATTTAGTTTTCTGTTAGTGTTAAGGCTGAGTCCATTGGCTTTGAGGTGGTTAAAGTTGCCTCCTACACCTGTCGTCTCCAGTCTGTTCTACTCTTTCTAATCCCAGTGCTGTGTGGTGGTAACAGCTATTTGGAGCAAAGAAGATGGTGGGGTAACCAAACTGCTGGGGAAGCTTGGGGCAAATTAAGATAAGCAGGCTCCTGTGTACCCTGAATGCTTTACACCAGTGGTTCTCGACCTTCCTAATGCTGAGGCCCTTTATACAGTTCCTTGTGTTACAGTGACCCTCCCCCCCAGCCAGAAAATTATTTTCATTGCTACTTCTTGACTGTAATTTTGCTACTATTATGAAGCACAATGTAACCATCTATGTCTTCCATGGTCTTAAGAGGCCCCTGTGTAAGGAAGGAGTCGAGCTCCACAGTTTGAGAAACCCTGCCTTGGAAAGAAAAGGTCTCTACTCCTTTCCCCAGTGTTTAGACCTTAGAACTCTTCTTCTTCGGCTGGCCTTTCTCGGTATATTTCAGAACTTTAACATTCTAGGAAAAACACCGAAAATAAAGATATCTGGCTACAGAAGAACATGTCACATCCAGGAAGAAATTACAGCCCAAGGATTCTTCTGAGCTGAGTGTAGGAATGTGATACTTGTGGTCCCAGAGCTCAAGAGGCACAGGCAGGAGGGTCACCGCAAGATTGAGGCCAGCTTGATGTACATAAGGAAATGCAGACTAGCCAGAGGTACACTGCACAATTCTGCCTCAAAAACAAAAAAATCAAAAGGCAAGACAGGACAAAAGCCCAAGGATTTTCTACTCAAATATCTTGTAGTGAGGAATGTTTTCAGGTAATTCAAGAAGAAAATCAATATTTGGAGCTCTGAAGAACACAGGAGCTGTTGGATTGTGTGTAAAGTTCAAAGGTCATAGGGGGCAAATGCAGAGGATTCCTATGCTTTGTTGACTCTGTCTCTCTAAACTGGGTGTTCACTGGAGAGAGGATGGGGGTGTGAGTCTAGGAGCTGGTAGAGTTGCAGTGGCCTTTCTAGGCCACCCTGACTTCACACAATAGCATCATCACCCTGACTGACCTCTGGATTTTTGCCCTTTGTTTTAAGCTGTCTTTTTTCTGTCCTCTTGTTGGCTCTTACTCCTGTCTATACTGAGTACTTCTCACACTCGAATAAAAACGAACATAAGACAATAATCTAAACTTAATTTCAATGGCCAGTATATTCAATGAGCTTCAAATACTGGAGTATACACAGCCTATCCAGGAATGTAGATGGCGGGTCAGACAACAGAAGGATTGATGGAGAATCTGGGGGTCTTCAAGTCGGAGGTGCCAAGCACAAGCCAATGCTTTCTAAGATGAGAAGATCAGAGCCTTGTGAGATGAGGTGGGTTCCTCTGTGAGTCAGCCACTGAGAGCAGAAGATGCAACATCCATTGCGTCTTCTCTGCCCTCTGCTGCCTCAGTGGACCTGCCAATCACACTCATCAGTCAGAGTAAATCTGATACAGTTGAGGAACAGGTGCCATCAAGAGTGGGCACTGCTATATTAATGCACTGAAGGCAGTTTATGCTAGTGCCACAAGATGTGTGTGTGTGTGTGTGTTTGTGTGTGTGTGTGTGTGTGTGAGATACATGCTGTAGTGTATAACAGTCCCCCAAAGCACATTTATACTATTTTCTCCCTTTCATTGATTATGGCGCTGTGATGAACACTTTGTATCTTGATCCTCTGCAATGCAGTAGACTTTTGAAAGAATTCTTTTAAACCCTGGAACGCTCCGGTTTTCATTTTTAGATTAATTGATAGGCACTGATTATCTTTTAATACTGTGCTTGGAGGAATGAAGAGCTAGGGTTTGAAAATGCTTTGAAGTAGCTGGATAAAGGACATGTACGTCACTGGAGCAGTGGCCTGCTGGACTGGATAGTGTGGTTCGCTGTTACCACTCTCCTCTTAGGCCCCAGTAAGCAGGCACCATAGACCTGTTCAGTACAAGCAAACACCAGGCAACTGTTTTGCAGTGCTGCTGAAGGAGTTGCTGAACCTTTGGTTCAAGTGTCACCAGCACAACTGCTCAAGGTTATGCTGATGTTTTCTGTATACACACAGCTGAAAACAAAGTCTTAGAGAATTTGGTCCAATATCCATTTTTGCACACCATGAAACTGATTCCTAGAAAAGTAGAGTGACTTTGCCTAAAATGTTTTCGAGAAAACTGTTTTCCTAAGGACCACAGACAAGAAAGCTAAGTAATGTGTTTGGCGGATCAGCATCTCTGATAGAATGAACAGAAGAGAACAATAATGTTTTCTTTTGAGAGGGAAGATCTCTATGTCTGGTCTGTAATCCAGAGCCTGAATCAGAGAAGAGTAATCTTAGTCAACTGGTCAATAGGCTCATGTGATTTATAGTATAAACTAGTATTAAGGAAAATTGTAAGAATTATATTATTCAAGAACCTGTAAGAAGACAGTCCATACTGTAAACAGGAATCCCTTGAATGAAGGATGAAGCTGTTTTGACAGGTTCTGTAATAACTAGAGGCCTCATGAATGTGCAAGGCATTCGAGACTAATCTTATTTTTTTCCAAATGTGATCAAAGAGATGTTCTTTATTTATATGCATCACAGCTTAGAGAAGGAGAAAGTTGGATGTTACCCTTCCAAAGAGTGTTTTAAGAATCCTTCAGATGGCTTCTCTTGATTAGCAGCTCTATAGGTTGCTAATTCTTCCCACAGATTCAGCAATATGCCATTTATACACTTACATATGTGTGTATGTGTTTATTATCTTGCAGTGTGTGGAAGTCAAGCCTAAGGTCTTACACATGCTATGAGAGTACTCTTACATTGAACTTTATCCCTAGCCCTCAGCTTAGTTTAAAACTCATGCAAGGTCCAGAATTAATTGTGGAACTGTGGCCATTCATAGATCAAACTGTAGCTTGAACTCTTTTTCCCTTAGCATCTTGGTACTGTCTATTTCCCTTGTGGTGAACAGATTAGCCCTAAGGAACTAAATGTAAAGCCACAATGTAAAAACACATTAGTTTGACTTTTTCTAAGTTTAGTCTAAAACCCTTATTTAGAAGTGTACCCCAAGCCGGGCAGTGGTGGTGCACACCTTTAATCCCAGCACTCGGGAGGCAGAGGCAGGTGGATTTCTGAGTTCGAGGCCAGCCTGGTCTACAGAGTGAGTTCCAGGACAGCCAGGGTTACACAGAGAGACCCTGTCTCAAAAAAAAAAAACAAAAAAAAAAACAAAAAAAACAAAAACAAACAAAAAAGAAGTGTACCCCTACCACTTTTCCCCAAGACAACACTCAAACACTTTTGAGGGGCTTCTATAGCTTAGTCAGGAGCAAGTCAGCTACCATAGAAAGCATGTTAGCTTTTGTTGGAACAATGGGACAATTTAAATGACTCTGTAGCTGAGCTTCAAGATCTCGGCCAGCAGGAAAGGAAGAAAGTGCAGAGCACCCTGAAAGCCAAACAGGTGAAAGGGTACAATAAACCCTTTATCAGAGGGATAGGCTAGCCACAAGAGTGAGGTCCACAGCGAATTTTCAGGAGCCAATGACATTCCTGGAGCACAAGCTGCTGCTGCTGCTGAGCTCATCAGAGCTAATGAGATTTCTGTGCAGAGGTGACAGATGACATCATAGTGATTATCTTATCAACTCAGGTCAGAGGACCATGACTTCAGCAGGATGGAAACTGTGCCATAGGGAGTAAAGTTTATGAAAGCAGAGACAGTTTTCGGGTTAGTGAGAGTATAGCGCAAACTAACCTTTCACGTGGCACTCCCACTCCTGACCTGGGCTTCCTAGACCACGGTTTGAATAAAATATATCTGTGTTTCTTACTTCATCACTTGTCAAGGTACACAAGGAAGGCCAGTCAGCAAAGCCAGAGCCAGAGGCAGAGCTCAGCCTCTGGAACTCTTGGGAGACTTCACCACAGGCTTAGTGATCTCAACAAGCACACGGATCGGCTATCATGGTTCACGACCAACCCTGGACTCTTCTTTTCAGTGTGTATCTCTTTGAAAGTGGCTCTGAGGTGAGTCAAAGGCTTATTTTCCATACATGATGTTAGGTGAAAACTCAGAATATAACTAAACAAACAAACAAAAACAAAACCCAAAAAAAAAACCAAACCAAACCGAAAAAAAAAAAGAACTCTGACAGGGCTAACAATAGGCAAAACATGAGGACCTGTGAAAGCAGAGGTTGGAAAAGACTGGGAAATGAAAAGCAGTCAGGTTGATTTTGAAATGTAATTGGTGCCAATTTTAGTTTTCTTTCTGTTATTTCAATATGGAGCCTGCAATGAAGTAACGGTATTTAAATGCACTTTTTTTTTTTTTAAATGGAGAAAAAAGTACTGGTTTTCTATTGTGTGGGCTCTCTTCTGTGTTCTGGTACTGCTGGTAAATGATGTACTTCTGTAGCAGAGCAAAATGGGTTGTAAGTTCATTTCCTGACCTGTTGTAAAAGGGTTTACGTCAACTGTTGTGCACAAGGATGCTTGTGAACATGGTGACATTCCCAAACCTAGAGATCTCAGTAGAAGTGCAGAACTTGGAGATGTGGAGTCTGGATCAAACTCTCTGGAATTGCTCTCTCCACCTCTCACTTTTTCTGCACCTTTAATTTGCAGGTGTATTTTCTCTGCCCCTTCCCAAGTCCTCATCTCTGTGTTTTTCTGAACACCATCCCTCACTCTGTCACTGCCTCTGTGACAATCTGAGATGCTCCTCTTAAGACAGCCTCTGGCCATCAGGCCCATCTGTCATTGAAACCTGTTTCTTAACATTTTTTATTGTTGTTTTTTCGAGACAGGATTTCTCTGTGTAGCCCTGGCTGTCCTGGAACTCACTCTGTAGACCAGGCTGGCCTCGAACTCAGAGATCCACCTGCCTCTGCCTCCCAAATGCTGAGACTAAAGGTGTGTGCCACCACCGCTAGCTTGACACCTGGCTTTTAGCAGTTTGCAAGCTCCTCTTTCCCACCCCAAGCAGGCACTGGGCTGGGGGCAAGGCCATTTTATTTCTCAGGAGGGATGGCAGACACATTAGAACTCCATAAAAATATCTGAGATTCCTCCAAATCACTAGCTTTAATGCTATGGAAAATAAAACTTCAAAACCAAAACTAATAAATTAAAAAATTTGTCAATTCAGCTATTAAAAACAATGGCTTCATGAAATTCGCAGGCAAATGAATGGAACTTGAAAATATCATCCTGAGCGAGGTAACACAGTCACAAAAGAATGAACACGGTATATACTCACTGATAAGTGGTTATTAGCCCAAAAGTTCGAAATACCCAAGAGTCACTTCACAGCAACCCTAGAGCTGAGTGTGTGAGGTCCCAGATGGAGGACTTGGAGAAGGGACTGAAGGAGCTGAGGGAGTTTGCAGCCCCAAGGAGGGAGCAATGGTGTCAACTGGCCTGACACCCCCACCTCCCATGCTCCCAGAGACTGGATCACCAACCAAAGAATACACATGGAGGGACCCATGGTGCTGGCCGCAGAGGAGGGTCTTGTTAGACATCAGGGAAACGAGAGGCCCTTGGGCCTGAGGGTGTTAGATCCCCCAGTATAGGAGAATCCCAAGGAGGGAAGACGAGAGGGGTGGGTGGGTAGGTGGGGGAATGCCCCATAGTGGCAGGGGGACGGGGGAGGAAATGGGGAGGTTCCAAAGGGGAGATCTGGAAAGGGGGAAACATTTGAAATGTAAATAAAGTATGAAAAAAAATTTGTCAATTGATAGCAATACTACTGAACTCATTCTGCAGGCAAGACCAAAAATTCCCTAGTTTATAGGCTGTTGTAATGTTATATAGGGTATATACAATAAATGAGGAAGTTAGCACATTTTGATATGTATTAAGTAACACATGTTCAGATGCTTACAGCCTAGCGAAAGATTAGGTCTTAGATATGGATTCTGGAAGCTGTCAACAGAAAAAGAGTCTTTTCTATCTTAGAAAGAGAACCCCACACGACTCAGCTTTACTGCTTGGACATACATACACCTAAAAGTTTCTATTTCTTACTATAGAGACACTTGCTCACCTGTGTTCATAGCAGCCTTATTCACAATGGGAAAGAAATGGAATGAACCCAGATGTCCATAATGACAAACAGATAATAAAAATATGGAATATATGCAGAATGGAATTTTATTCAGCTATGAAATCTTCAGGAAAACAGATGAACTGTAAAATATATTAAGTGAGGTATCCTCGACTAAGAAAGACACATGCTAAATCCTTCTCTCATATGTGGATCTTAGCTTCTAATTCATATATGTTCATATTTATGTGAGCATGGGTGTGAACAGAGGCCAGAAGACAAGAAAGGGCTCGGTAATAAAGATGGCTCGGTAATAGAGCACACGTGATTTAAAAGTGGAGTGGGGAGTTCTGGGGGCAGAAGGGCTTAGAGGGGGACTTGCTGAAAACATGTATGAAAATATTGTATGAATGTCTGCTACTCTGGAAGCTAACAAATCAACAGGAAAGTAAAATAGTAATACTAAGAACCCTTCTAGGAGTCAGCTAGTCGGCTCATTCACTCCCACTTAAACCCTCACCCTTGGCAAGGGAACACTCACTTTCTTAGTGTTTTGGCCCTTCTCGGTCTACTGAGTGAGTATACTTCTTTTCCTAATGTAAGAAGGAAGAGATTGGTTTTTCTGAGTTATTAGCTTTCTTTTACCCTGAGACATTATGTATTGGTTTAATAGCAAACTAGTGATACACCTTGCATTAAAGCAGATGGTCTGTACTGGATTCTCCTGGTGTGATACCACCAGAAGAGCCTCACGCAGGGAAGCTCTCTGCTTTCTGAAAGCAGCACTGTGGCCATTTCAAATTTCAGAGGCAAAGTCAAAGAGGTAAGGCACTGCTGCAGTGGAAATGCAGGTGAGCCAACCACCACCTCTAGAGGCTTCACTGCAAATAGAAAAGTGGGTGCCCTTCACCTCTTCAGCAGCCAGAGGGCAAGACTGATTCCAGGAGATGCCCAGATGCCTACTAATGTCAGCATCTGTGGTTAGCTGATGGTCCTGATGCAAGCCTTCAAAGGAAAGAGGCACCCCAAATACACTATTTAAGCAAGGCAGATAGCCAGTCTAGTTTGCCATTCACACATTTCACTTCTAGGGAAATCTATTTTAGATGTAATAAGAATGGCTGACATTATTTCACACTTACTATGTACAGGTACTGCCCCTCAGTGTCTGAGAGAAGCTTTAGGGTTTTAAATACACAAAGAACAAAGTAAAGTCGGAAATCTCAGAACTTGGGTTGGTTTTGGGTTTTGACAGTGTTTCTTCTAGGTAGCCCTTGGCTTGATGCCATCAGGCCCCGCCTTCAGAGCTCAGTATTTTATGTGTTGTGAAATTACTTAGGAAACCTACAAACCTAATGCGTCTGTCTTTTTTTTTAAGTGGAAGTATGCTTTGTAAATACACAGATGCTCTCCAATTCTGCCATTGCCAGCTGTCCAGAGAGGAGCAAGAGACAACTGACATCTGCATCACTTGGAGTCAGCATGACAAACACCATGCCTGACATCCAACTTCAAAAAACACTGGCCCAAGAGAATTAGTTTGTTTTTAATCTGCAGACATATGAAGCCTAATAGTTGATTGTGAATATTTTCCTCTTATTTAGGCTTCACTGCTAGAAAGCTCAAGGTCAAATGTGTAGCTTACTTTTTGAGAAACTGCCAAAAACTTAAAAAAAAATATTTTGTGTATCAACTTTGCCTAAGCTTAGATGGATTTCTCTTCCTTTACTTTGCACATACAGCATATGGTGGTTCTAATGAGAACAGACCTAAAGGCTCATACACTTGAATGTTTGATTTCTGGTTGGAGGACCGTTTAAGGAAGGATTCAGAGGCGCAGCCTTGCTGGAGGAAGTGTGTCACTAAGGCTGGGCTTTGAACTTTCAAAAGCCCAACCAGCCAGGCCTAGTCAGTCTGTCTCTCTGTCTCTGTCTCTCTGTGTCTCTCTCTGTGTCTCTCTCTCTGTCTCTCTGTCTGTCTCTCTCTCTCTCCCCCCCCCCCGACTGCTCATGGGTCAAGATGGTCGCTCTCAGCTACTGCTCCAGCTTCATGCCTGCCTGCTTCCTTGCTCTCTGCCATGATGGCCATGAACTATCCCTGTGAAGCTGTAAGCATGCCCCCAGGTAAATACTTTAAGTCACCTTGGTCATGGGATCATGGGGTCATGGTGTTGCATCCCAGCAATGGAACAGTAACTCAGACATGATCCCTGTAGGTCTCCTCTGACAGTCTCTCATGATCCCTGTAGGCCCCCTCTGACAGTCTC
>JADRCH010000081.1:2047560-2085443 GCA_019843965.1 Rhynchomys soricoides
GACAGTCTCTCATGATCCCTGTAGGTCCCCTCTGACAGTCTCTCATGCCACAAGGTTCATAAGCAACTGCACAAACTCAGAGCCCTTGCTGCATCCTGCCCTGCTGTTCCGTGAGTGTGGGCTCGTGTCATGAGCAGTGCTTAATTCTGTTTCCAGTGGTCTGTTAGGTCAAGTACAGATTCATAACGGACTTAGTGGCAAACAAACATGGAAAAGAAGCCCAGCTATGTGGGGTGAAGAGAAAGGTCCATCTTTAGAAATCAGGCAGAAACAGTTAAACGCGAAGCCGGTTTCAAGACAGCCACAGCTCTCCCAACTGACACCTACTCATCACGGAGCTTATGATGTGTAATTGGAGAGCTTTCTATTAAGTAAGCCAGATACAGAAGCATAAATGTTTCATGTTTTCTTCTGGAATGATATCTCTCTCTCTCTCTCTCTCTCTCTCTCTCTCTCTCTCTCTCTCTCTCTCAACTACTGTGAAGAGGAAGGGGAGGAGCAGGGAAATGTAATGGGGAGTGATCATGGTTACCTGGCACTGGTGGCACATGCCTTTAATCCCAGCACTCCGGAGGCAGAGGCAGGCAGATTTCTGAGTTCGAGGGCAGCCTGGTCTACAAAGTAAGTTCCAGGACAGCCAGGGCTATACAGAGAAAACCTGTCTTGAAAAACCAAAAAGAAAGAAAGAAAGAAAGAAAAGATGTCATTGTGAAACTGGTGGCTAGATTATAGACTATAATAAGTATACAGTGACAGGAAGAGAGACAGAAAAGAGGAGAAGCCTGAGGAGCAGCAGCAGCAGCAGCAAGAGCAATGGCTGTTCATCCACCTCCTATCTGCGACCTAATTGCAAGAATGTCAGAAAACTAAAATCTGATGAACTGATAGGGGACCTACATCACTCCTTTCAAATGATACCAAAGGAATTGTAGCTTAGCATTGTTGGTGTGTGTGTGTGTGTGTGTATATGTGTGTGTGGTGTATACATATGTGTTGAGGTCAGAAGAGAATGGGGCATCCCACTCTATCATTTGTCCACCATATCCCAGGGTCTCCTGTCACCCCCAGGGTCTCCTGTCACCCCCAGGGTATCCTGTCACCCCCAGGATCTCCTGTCACCCCCAGGGTCTCCTGTCACCCCCAGGGTCTTCTGTGGGCCATTCCCTACTCCTAACCCCTTCTTGGGGTTATAGTTGCCTACATGGCCGTGACTGGCTTATTTGGCTTAGGTATTAGGGTTTGAATTTAAGTCCTCATGCTTGACAGCAAGTGTTCATCACCGAGTGGCCTTTCTAGCTCTGCCCCATCCTCCCCAACCCTCCCCCCACCGCCAGCCCAGGCCTAGTTTTAAAGTTTGAAGGAAAAGTTTGAAATGTACATGAGATTTTCTCACTGCTAAACATAACTATTAGGCTCAGTGCGCAAACTTTTAGAAGGCAATGAGCCATTAAGTTGAATTTATTCCTTATTTCCTGGGGGGCAGAGGCAGGAGGATCACTTTAGCCCAGAAGTCTGGAACCAGCCTGAGTGGACTAGTGAGACCTTGTCTGGAAAAAATGATGACAAAAGCTAATAAAAATACAGAAACCAAAGATGGTCTCCTGGGTTTCAGGGAACTCTCTCCAGTCTAGACAAACCATGCATCACAGTGAACTACATCTAATTACCTCTCCATACCTTCTACCCCGGTGAGCCTCAACTCGAGGCTATCTGAAAAGACAATGTCTAGGGAACCTCTTGCTGAATTCTAGAAATAGGACCTATGGGGTTAAAAATAGCACTTGTCACCACTAAAAAGCTAGACTTTCAATTAGGACAGTCATACAGGAATAGCAACTGATGTGTGGCAGATCCAGATGAGCATAAAATGACTGTCCAGCCCATGAACTGTACAGCCAATGACTATGCACATAGCCTGTCTTCACGCACTGGTCCTTGCTGCCTCACCTCCTGTACATCCCACATAATCCTTTGCTCTGCTTCAGTTCTCTGTACCAGAGAGAGTGTGCAGAAGTGTAGGTTTATACAAGGAGACTTCACTCTGTGTGTCATGGGATGTATACCTTCTCAAAAAAGTGCTAAATGCTGAGAAAGAGGACAGAGCTGGTGGTTAGGAATAAAACCCTTTGCAAAAAACAAACAAACAAACAAACAAACAAAAAACCAAAACACCAAAAACAGATCTCTTGGGGCACTGGGGTCATTCTCACTTTTTCTTGGTCTTGCATTTAAATGGTAAACCATAAAATGTGTGGGCCTCTGTAACAAAACAGTGCAAAAGGCAGCTGCTTGTCCAGGAGTGAGAGAATTGTGCCCTCAAGTGGCTGAATGGTGTACTAAAATCATGGCTTAAGAATAAAAGGCTGTAAAGAATGGTCACTGGCTCTCTTTTGAATTTTTCCATTCTTAGAAAAAAGGGGGATTGTTGAGTTTGGGAGCAGGACATCAGGATGTGGGCTCCGTATCCCTCATTTACACAAGGCCTGAGCTGGTTCCAGAGCCAGGAATCATTTTTGTTTCCATTCCTTGGCTATTTCAAACAGCTTGATTTTTGCCCACTGCTCGTGAGTTCTGGCTACTGCTTGTTAAGCCCAGTAAAACAAATGCCTAACTTTCTCTCTTAAGGCAGACCTCCTTAAACACATCTTCAAAGGATGAAAAGCAAAAAACTGTCCAATCAATAGACAAGCAAGAAGTGCGTATGTTAAGATATTCCATTATAACATACCTATAAAGCAAGAGGCTCCTTCCTCAGCACAAGATTAAGTCAGGAAAATGTGTATAATGAGATTGAATACAACTCTGAAAAAAGCAAGAGAGAGTTCTATGTATTCATAAAAAGCACTCTGCGCTGGGCAGTGGTGGCGCACACCTTTAATCCCAGCACTTGAGAGGCAGAGGCAGGTGGATTTCTGAGTTCGAGGCCAGCCTGGTCTACAGAGTGAGTTCCAGGACAGCCAGGACTACACAGAGAAACCCTGTCTCAAAAAACAAAAAACAAAAAAAACCCAAAAAACAAAAAACAAAAACAAACAAACAAAAAAAAGCGCTGTGCACATCAGGCTTCTCAGGAGAGGCAGGAGGGTCTGAGGGTCATGCTCTTTAATGTATGATAGGACAAATGTACGTATGTCCAGTTCACATCTGCAAGGAAGCATAATTGAATGGATGCCTCCACTGGTCCACAGTTGGCCAAGGTATGGAGCATACACTTTGTTCATTTGTTCTGTTCACTTTTGTTTCTCTGGTAAATATACACACTTAGAAGCCCATGGCTTAGTTTCAGCAGGCATAGCAAGCACTAGCTTGGGGAACGGAGCTTTTATAAGTGGATCATTTCATATACATAAACAAGCCATTTCCAACAAGGAGAACTGGAAGTGGCTGGAAGTCAGGAGTGGCAGACAGAATTTTCACTCTGTCTTCAGTACCTTTAATATTTGGAACCTTCGAAAGAGGTTACCTATTCCTTAGGAAACAAAACTCAAACAACTAATGGAACAATGAAGAGTGGAGGATGCCTTTGATAGAGATTTCAGTAGAGGTCCACTTATGGAGATTTAAAGAAACAAGGTCTAAGCTTTATATACGTGACCAAGATTACTTGGTAATGATGCTGGAGTGAGCACACCGGCAAGTGGGACACATCACAGCACGAAGAGCAAGCACCATCCTTGTGAGATGTGGGCTGCTGGGTTAGAGACTTTACTTGTTCTTTGACAAATGAACTTGACTGCAAACTAGGTGTACACTGGGATTGCTTCCCAAGTCAAGCGGATGAAGAGGCAGGCAGCTCTAAGTCACAACAGACCTTTAGATGACACCATATAGTGGATAAGCTAACTGAGGGCAGATACAGTGGGCATAGCCACTTTTTAACAAAGGACAGCTCCTGGTGCTCCTGAGCAGGGCCCTCTAGAGCAAGACTGGACACTGTGACATGCCCACACTTCCCTCCAGTAGTGAAAAGATCCACTCTAGAAATAACAATAACTGGGTTTAAACTGGAAGTCTATCTTATTGAAAACAACCAAGTCCCATTCAAGGGCATACCCTCTGCCCCAATTCTTCCAGAGTACTTTGGGTTTCTATGAATCATAGTCACTAAATCCTAGCTCCCTGATGATTGCTTGGAGCAAGCCCTCTATCTACCCTGAGCCTTTCTCTTCTCCACTATGCTACAAGCCTCACAGAATCCATTAAGACATCACAGGGGCACTGGAGGCACCTCCTTGTTAGGCCAGATCATACTTTCTGGTCTGAGAACATGCAGCTGAACAGGAGGAGGCCTGGAAACAGCTAATTATCCATCAAAGAAATTGTGTTCTGACTGACAGGCTTGTTCTCAGCAAACACAGTCCTCCGAAGGAGTCCAATAGCTAGATAAACAAGACTACAGAGGCTGGGCTGAGAGATGAAAACGTACTTTATATGCCTTGCTTTAATGTAATCACTAGTTAAAAGGTCGGCATGGAGTTAACAAGCTCATTACAAACTCAGAGCCTGTGATCTCTGCACACACCCCCACGGCAGCCACCTGATAAGATGGCCTTGAAGGTCTTGCCGGGGCTGGGCCCCAACTCACCCTATTTTTATTCTGCTCCTACCACGAGGCAGCTGGTACCTCTATTGCCAGCTGTGTTGGGCATCAGGAAAAATATGCCAGGAGTTGTTCCCATGCATTCTTAGGCAAACATCTAGTCTTAAAACAAAAGTCTGGTTATGGAGACAGGAATGCAAGCTCAGACTTGGATGTCTTCTTTGTCAACCTTAGCTTCCTACTTTTGGAACAGCTGTAATTCTCTTGGTGTCTTCTTAAGAGCTGCTTGCCTGAGTCAGTCTCAAAGGACACCTGTCTAGTTCAATCTCTCCACAGACGTTGACTGTGAGTCAATCCATCCTTCCTGCCAGTAGTGAGAGGTCAGATGTGGTTTTGAAGACCAGAGTCTCTGAAGTGAGAGATCCAGTCAGTTTTTGGAGTAGCATTTCTCAATATGTGAAGTGATCCTGACCACCTGAGCCAGCATTCATTTTATGAGTGCTCGATGCTTGGGAAGCCTGAGTGGTTCCGTTATGATGGGCCTTGGCTCTTTTCTTATAGCAACCTGTGTATGGTAGAGGTACCTGGGGGTAGAGTCCACACAGGACTCAACTAGAATGGATGTCCACAGTGAGCTTGGCAGAAGACACTGAAGAGCTACAGCTAACAAAGTTACCTGAGGAGGAGGGAGGGAGACAAGGGTTGACATCTGCCATTAGCTCCCTTCCCTGTAAGGTAGTGCTGCAGTCTGGTGAAAATGACAAATTTGACCCTAAACTTCTGGCTTTGGCCATGGAAGCATTCACTGTTTGGCATACCAGATGCACTTATCCTCTGTAGGTGATAGCTATATAAAGTATTTATAAGTTAAGCCATATATCACATTAGTGGGATTAAGTTTCAAAGGATTTATCCTTGAATTGATGTGCTCTTCAGAGCCCATTTTCACATATTTAATTTCCTTGGATTTTGTGGTGATTGAATGAAAATGTCTTTCCTAAGTTCATATATTTGAATGTTTGGTCTGCAGTTGGTGGAGCTGTTTGGGAAGGATTAGGAGGTGTGGCCTTATTGGAGAATTGTGTCACTAAGAGTGGGCTTTGAGGTTCCAAAAACCCATTCCACTCCCAGCTATCTGTCTCTCTTCTTTTGCTTGTGTATCAGATGTAAGCTCTCAGCACATGAGGACCAGAAAAGAAATACTAAAGTTTAACACTACAAGAAGTTAGGACAACATGCTTTCGAAATTCCTTGAAGTTTTCATGTAGAAAGATTCTGGGCCAAGTTTGTTACATGTTTCTTTCCACAAACATGCTGTTAAGACACAGTAGCATAGAGCCAAGAACAGGTCTCCCCTTCACCAGACTGGAAAGAAGGGCTTTCCATCACTTCTAAGAGTGAAGACCTGGTTCCAGAGGAGTGGCCTTGACCACTCTATGAAACAACCAAAGAACAGCAGCTCTACGCTTGCAGGCTTGCTTCTCAGGACGCCATGCTAGGTGCAGAGTAAGCTGCCTAGACTTGTCCTCAGCACTGCTACATTCTGAATGGCTCAGTGCACGGATGCACTCCAAATACTGCAGCGATGTGATTAAAGGATAGTGTCTGTAATAAATGACTCCTGTGGGTGATTAAATGCTGGGGAGGGGGAGGGTTGGATAGCTATAGAATTCATTTGGTACAAGTTTATTCCCATGCCACAGCTTCCTCTTCCAATTAAAGGATAAGGTTCCCACAGAGATGGAGATAGCATCTGTAAGCAAACATGGTCATGCCTTTGTTTTCCTCTATGGAGTGGGGAACGGAATGAGCACTTTCTATAAATACTTGGCTCTTTAAGGAGGGAGACTGAAGGCTGATTTGGTGTTGAAGAAAATGAGGAATTGCTTCAGGAAGGATAAAGTTGGGGGGTTCTGTTGCCTCACAATAACTAGAAGGAAGAACCCCATTTCTTACTGTGTGGTGCTTGAGTGTGTTTCTCATGGTTTTTACTTAGTTCACTGGTCACCTGTCCTTTCCAGGCCTCACGTTAGTGAACCTGTAAGATATATCTGTGGTGGGGACAGATGGGCTCTAAAACTCCTTGCATGTCACATAGGAAAGCATGGGTGAGGAACTGGAGAGATGGGAGCTCTCACACACTGCTGGGAGGACAGATAATCATTCATTTTTTGGGGGGAGGGGAAGAAACAATATGAAAGTTACTAAAAACAATTGTCACCTGTAGCCCAGCAATTTCACTGTTAGGCATAGTTCTAGGGAAACTTTTCATACACATTTACAGAGGGACAAAGATAAAAATCTGTCACTGAGCAGGACAAGTAAAACCCACAAATGTTGAGGCTAGGTGAGATTCCTCGGCAGTTAAAAGCACTGGTGGCTCATTCAGACAAACAATGTTCAATTCCCAGAACTCACATGGCAGCTCCCAAAGCTGTGACTCTAGCCTGGGGGAACTGCCCTCTTCTGGCCTTCATGAGCACCAGACATACATGTGGTGCATAGACATACATGTAGGCAGGACACAAATACACATAAAACTAAATAAGTTTAAACGGAAAACCTCAAATGTTAGGGTAGACAGATAGCTCACCCTAGAGAGAAAGCTTGTAGGCTAAGTGCTTGCCATGCAAATATGAAAATCTGGTCTTGACACCTTCTCCCCTACCATGGAAAACCCAAGCACAGCAATGTTAGTTTATAATCCTAAATGCTGGGAATTCAAAAATAGGAGAATCACTGAGCAGAAAGTCTAGTCTAATTTGTGAGCCCAGGTCCCAGCGAAAGACTTTGCCTCAATAAACAAGGTGTGTAACTCCCAAAATTGAACTCGCCCTATGTGCATGCACGTGCGAGCGCTCTCTCTCTCTCTCTCTCTCTCTCTCTCTCTCTCACACACACACACACACACACACACACACACTCAAACCCACAAATACTTAACAAAAGGAATTCCCCCCAAATGTTTACCAATTGACCTGAATAAATAAAATATGGCCTCTTTAGACAAAGAAATAGTACAAAATAAGGAAACCAACACGGTTCCACATAGGTCAGTATTCATATTTAAAAACAAAACAATACAAGCTGTTTAGATGTTTCTACTGGTTAAACAAATGACAACATGACTAACACTGAGCATAATGCATGGAGTTACTAAAATGTGTGGCTGCATTGTAATACTCGAAAGAGGAAAGGAAAACACTATCAAGTGAAAAAGCCCAAGTACACAGTATGTAGACGGTGAGGCCCACACGAATACAAACACAACAGCATCAGTATGCAGATACGCGTGTGTGTGTGTGTGTGTGTGTGTGTGTGTCTGCGCGCGCGTGTGTCTGTAGGAAGGCACACATAAGCTCATGACAGTAGTTGCTGAGCACAGCTGTGGGATGGAGGTAAAATGTCCCTCACAAACCCCTGTATTTGAGTACACGGTCCCCAGCAAGTGGTGCTGGTTGGAAGGTACGGTCTTCAGTGGGTGGAGCATCTCCAGTGAAAGTGCATCACTGGGGGCCAGGCCCAACTCCCCGTCTGCTTTCCATTCAACCATGACGTGAGGTAGTCCTCTGTATAGCTGTACAGCCCTCTACCATGAGCCACTGCCATCATGTATCCCACTCTAAAATGGGCTATGTGCCCTCAAACTGTGAGTCAGAGCCTCTCCCTCACTTCCTTGCTTCCTTCTTTCCTCCCTTCCTTAAGTTGCTTCTTATCAGGTGTTTGGTTTCAGCCACAAGGAAAGGAAGCACCACAGGCAGCAAGGCGTTCGGGTGACTGTGAGATCACTAGGACCTGATGAGATATTTGATCTGGAAAGCAAACCCCACAAAATGCCATAGATGGATGGTTGAGAAATGATGCTTGATTCAGCACTCTCCCCACATTTCAGAAGCGAGAAGTCTCTCGAAATAAGCAAGAACATACAAGCAACAATGTTTTGGGTTAGATGTACACCGTCAAATTCCCTAAGAGTCAGGGCACGAGGCCACTTGGAAAGCAGAGCAACCTCATCTTCAGTTCTACTGTATCTTACTCTTTTGCCATTCAGTATGGTAGCCATGACACTCACAAGTCAATTAATTGAAACAAAGCAAGATGGCACTTTTATTTTGTCTATTGCACTACCTAACAACCATACACTAAAACGTTGGGCAGCATCTGGGACTACTTCTGTCTAAACTGACTTAGGGTTCCTGGATAGAGCTGGGTTTTCAGCTGAAAACCTGTGTTTTGATTGGTATTGTTTTGCCTGTAATCCAGACTGGCCTGGAGCTCACCATGAAGCCTCCTAGGTACTGGAATTAGGCATGTGACACCATGCCTATGTGAAACCTTAGACAACTATGACATTCCAGTCATATTCCTCTTGTCCTTAAACACTGTCTGCATGGAAGAAAGCCAGGGTGATGGGTTTGGTTTTCTTTCCATTTTTTCTTTGTTTCATTTCTGGTGAGAATACATCCAGTAGACTCTATTACAATTATGACTGGAAAAATGCATCCTTATTACAGAGCATTAGGCAAAGCATCTCTAGAAGTGACCTCACAGCCCTCTGTGGTTCCAAGCCATCACATTTAGTGTCCCCTCAAACTCAGGAAGAAGAAAGAGAGGCTGGGTTTAGAGAGATGAGTGTATTATCCAAGTAAGGGCCCGCATTTCTCACCTGTACACAGTGTGAGGGACGTACACTTCACGGATCGGAAATTCCAAAATCTCCTTGTGTGGCCGTGTCCGATTTTCAGGAAAGGGTTTGACTGGCAGCATCTCAGGTGTCAGGCAGCAGTTCATCACATCAGGAGCTGGGGATATCTCCAGCCTAAGTGAGCCTAGAGCAAGCCATGAGGGGGTGGGGGTTACTGAAATCTGTCATGTCGGGGCCTGGCAGCGGTGGCGCATGCCTTTAATCCCAGTACTTGGGAGGCAGAGACAGGCAGACTTCTGAGTTTGAGGCCAGCTTGGTCTACAGAGTGTGTTCCAGGACAGCCAAGGCTACACAAAGAAACCCTGTCTCGAAAAACCAAAAAAAAAAAAAAAGAAAGAAATCTGTCATGTCAAGAAGGAACCCAGGGTTCATATGTTGGGTAAGCTGTGGGAGCAGATGTGTTTTGGAGATCCCAGATAACTTCCTATAATTTGAGATTTTAAAAGCCTGTCATGATAACTTTTGAGATTTTATAAAACTGAAGTAAGGAGTTATACAATGAGTAGGAGCTGACTAGAAGGTCCAGATCCACCACACTACAGCTACGTATGGTTAAAAAACTTTCAAGTATTGGTAGCAGTAAAAATTGGTGGGCTTTGTGTTGAAGTCTCTCTCACCTTGGGTGTCAGAGAAATATAGAAACAACATATGCTATATAGGAATAGCATATGGGCGGTCACTTGAGGATAAGTGTGTCTTCGCCTGCCGAGTCATCCTGCTCTCTTTAAATACCAGACTTCCACATAACTTTTGGTGTGATAAAGGGCTGTTGATATGTTCAAATGATTATTAGATTATCTGAGAGACCAAATCGAAAGCATACTATTTGTAGAACATATTCTTTATGAATGAGAAAACATTAATAGATTTGCCAAAAATGCACAGCAATTTAGAGTCTTAACTTCAAATGCAAAAATCCATATTGCCTTTGGCAGTTTCATAGATGAAAGCATTAAACAAGAAATGTCAATCACAAATGGTCTGGGCATAGTTCAAGAGTGTCATAGCTAGCTTCTGTTGACAACTTGACATAAACCTAGAATCACCTGGGGAGTGGAAACCTTAACTGAAGAACAGTCAGGATCAAACTGGACTATGATCAAACAGTCTGTGAGGTATTTTCTTGATTGCTAATTAGTGTAGGAGGGCACACCCCGTTGAGGGTGGACGGTAACACCCTTAGGCAGGTGGGCCTGAGCTGCAGAGGAAAGACAGCGGAACATGATCCTGGAAGCGAGCCAGTGAGCAGCATTCTTCCATTCTTTCTGCTTCAGTTCCTGACAAGAGGATCATCTCGGGCTCCTACCCTGGCTTCCCTCAATGATGCACCACAGTGTGAAAGGGTAAAGCTAAGTAAGCCCTTCCGTCCTCCCAGTAGCCGTTGATCAGTATTATATTACAGCACCAGAAGCAGAGTACACCAGAGATGCTAAAGAGAAGCCAAGCACACCTGGGATAGATTTGACTCTTCGCTGTAGGGATGAAGATCTCTTGTAATCAGCTAAAAACTTGAACAAGTCTTCATCACTAAGGCGATCTCCCTCCTGTCAAGAGATGCTGAGAGTTAGTAAGGAGCCGATTCCTGGACTTGGGACCAGCTATTTCTATGATTTCCCCCTGAAAGCCATTTTTAAAATGGTTACTTTTGCATATTCTTTCTCTTTTTATTTTCCCCTTCCCTCCACTCTCTTCTCTCTTCCCTCCCTCCCTCCTTCCTTCATTCTTTGCTCTTTCCTGAGATATGGTCCCACTAGGTTGCTCAAGATGACCTCAAACTTGCAATCCTCCTGTCTCAGTCTCCTGAGTGCCACCACACTTGGCTTATCTATTTTATTCTAACAAGTCTTTCATAGAGATTAGTGTGACGGGCAGCTCTGAAATCGATTAGTCCAAGCACTACCACCCCATGCTCTTCTCAGCCAACCTCTCATCGGCACTGCTGCAGGCAGAGCTTCGACTGCTCTCCTAGGCAACGGTCTGACCTTGAGGAACCAAGATCACATGAGGCTGTCTTGTAATGTCAACGAACAAAAACTCCTTCTTGTCCCTGAAACAATGTTGAACAAGCTCACCTCTTCAGAGATACAAAGATGGGAAAAGCATCTTTCTGTCTGATTTCATTGTCTTCATCTTTGTTGTGAATAAGGAAGGTATGTGTAAGCCCTAACCTCTACATGCCCACCATGGGAGGTGTCCGGCCAGGGGCACACCTGTGGCAGATGCCATGCAGGACAAATTGCAGTGAGCAAGTGAGTTTCCTGGAGGTGGTCCACTGTTTTTGCACAGCTGTGATAGATATACCTCGGAGAGGCAAAGCCCAATGGGGATTGTCCCTGGATTGCTTCTTGCTGCTGGTGTGCCTTCTCATGTCTGTCAGTGCCATAGTCCTCCTGTATCTAGCATGGTGTGAATGGGCTTGGGGAGACGCTCACTGCCTACAGTTTGGTATGATTGCTTCATGGGAGGCAGCCCACCCACTCTATTGGGCAATTTTCCTACAGATCAATATGAAGATGAACTTTCATAGAATAACCCTGTTTTGATGAAGTAGTCATTTTACAGAATTCCTGATCTGATTTAAATAGTTTTAGGAAGTTCGGGTAGTTGATAAGGAAGAGTCAGGAGATGGTTTAGGTGGTTTTGCCAGGAACATATAACAAAGACAGAACTAAGTAGAATGTGTCCCCTCTTTGTAGTGCGGGCCGCACAGGTGAGAAAAGGGGCACAGTGAGCTGTCATGCATTACAAGCGCACGGTTGTACCTGTGGAAAGGAGGGCCTGAGACAGATTAATGCTTAAAGAAAACGCTGTGGGTTGGCTCTGAGTCCCTCGATCTTGTGATCTAAGGATTTCATCACAGCTTTTGGTGTGCACTATGAAAATGCATTATTAGGAACAAAAAGTAAACGGTCTTATTATGAGGATAAGAATAGAGAACAGACTATTCTAAGACATAAGATAAGTGATTTGTTTCTTGGTAAATACAAACTGTCGTCAGCTAGCATAGGGAAAACTAGCTACAATGGACAGCTTGCTTAAGCTTTGTTAATCAATGACAAAAAAAATTATTGCCTTGAGGTTAGGATGAATTTGTGGAGAGAAAGATGAGAAATGTTTAGTTAGGTGTGGGCTTCAAAAGACTATATAATCAGTAATCATGTTGTAATCTCCTTCTGTGTAATGATTTTAATCTGTTTTTGAAGAATATGTTTTTGTGATGATTGTTTTTGGAGACTATGTTATTTGTGGCTATGAGGTGATCCTTTTATCTTACATACAGAATTTTTGTCTTAGGTATAAAACGGCTCAGATAAGAAATAAAGTTGTTGGAGTTTTGCTTCATCCACCGTGTGTGTGTGTGTGTGTGTGTGTGTGTGTGTGTGTGAGTCTTTTTCATAGGCCCCAGAGAATTAAGTTTGGCTCCCTCAGAGACAACATCTGCTATGTGATTAGCTACCAATTCCAAACAGTTCCTGACCTGTGGAAGCCCGCCTTCAACACACCTGCATGTGCTCTAATCTTTGTAACCACCCAGCTGAACAGACGACACTAATTAACATCTCTGCTCACATTACACTACTCCTTTGGATCTAACACCTCACAATACAATCCATTTCAACCGCACTGTAACAGAAACAGATACCTGCTTGAAGAAGACGTTAGTGGCCAAGGTGGTGGCTTTGAAGATGGATCCAACTCCATTTTCCTCTAAGGAGAGGGATCGCTCGGAAGGCCTCCTGGATTGGGACAAACTCCTCCTCTCACCCACAGAGTTTCTCCCTTGAGGAAAGCAATTGCTATTCTTACATGTCAGAACACACACCAGTTACTGATGAACCCAGCCATCCCTCTGCTGGGCTCGACATTCTTAGTCCACCTCCTGAAGTCCCTAATATTCTTACTAGAACCCTAGTAGCTCTAAGTCCTTCCTGCTGGAGAACAGAGGTGGCCAGGTGTCACCCTGCAAGAGTCTGGAGCTCAGCCAGTACGGTGTCTGCTGATAGGCTGTTGAGGCTGTTTGCTTTGCTTTTACACTTCTGTTGCCTTGGGAGAGCACACACTCACAAATCCCTGAAGGCACCAAGGGCTCAAACCAGCTTGTGCACATTCTGGACCCAGTTTACCTCGGTTCTAGTGTGGCTCAGGCAACAGAAGTGCCCTGGCTGACCTTTTCACTGGGAGCCAGACAGGGTTGAGGCTCTCAAACTATAGCTTCCTCATTTCCTGTTTCTTTTGAAGAACCATGTTGAAACCTTGTGTCTTAGATTCTGCAAGCCTAGGGGTTCTGTTATGTATAGTCTACTGCCTAGAAAGCACAGTTCTTTAATGTTCTAGTATGCCCTGCTCACATGCCGATAAGAGCTATCATTGGCTACCCAAACTCCATGTAATGCCCTGGGTCTCTGGTTACTTCTTAGGGATTCAGCTTCAGTGCTTAAAGGTGAACTATCCTCAACCTAGACCTAACTAACATATCAGCAAGCCCTCTGCCTGAATTACTTGGACTTGAGGTGTCCAGCAAGCTCCCCCACGCTTTTGTAATAAGTCAATAAATAGAACAGCCTCCTTAGAAAAACTGGATGTGAAGGTCAGAAGGGGTGAAGTTTACTGACAAGTCAGAAAGAATGCAGTTCTGTCTGGTGATTATGCAACAGTAACTCCAAGAGAGCAGCTACAGGAACAACCTCCCTAGCCTCTACTCCCTGCAAAAGGCAACATTTCAGAACTGGCAGAGCCAAGGAATGTATCCAAGGGCAGACTCAGATATTTGCGGAATATGAAGGTGTTTAGGAAAACAGAAACTCCACCACAGGTGGTGGGCATGGGTCCACTGAAAACTAAAATCACCTGGACATGTCCACCCTGAAGCTGTAGACATGGCTGGTTCACATTTATGGAGAGGCGATGAAAAGGGGTCTCTGTGCAGTAAGTGGGAACAGTGACTCCTGGCTACTTTTGTTGCTTACTCTCATTGTACTTGTAGACTTTAGGAGGCCAGATATTTTGCTGAGAAATCAAGAGTTTTGCTTTGCAGAGCTTTGGACAGTGCCCACTCCTCTGGGAGGGAGCCAAGCACGGTGCCTTTGTTTGACATACTGTGCCTGCTCGCTCACCCCTTGTTCTTGTTCTTTTCAAGCATTTTAATTTTTGAGATGGGATGGCTATTCAAAATTAACTTTTTAAAGGCTCAAAACTCCATACAAAGTTCTAAGTATAAGAGTGTGCTTAGGCTCTGTAACTGCTCACGGCAATTGTTTCAGGAGTTACTGATCAAGCACACGCAGTTCCGTAGTCTATTTATGATCTTCCTCTCACCTACCCGAACACCCTCTAGCTCCCCCAAGTCCTTACTAACGAGCAGATAGCCACGGAAGCTGGCATATGGGGGAGCCCTCTACTTCCTGTCCCAGATGAAGATCTTACCAACCCCAGGCTCCACATCTGTGCTCTCTCTTTCAAGGGTGGAGACATTGAAGAAGCTTGCTAAGCTAATGGGGGCCCAGGCGAAGGGCATCCGGTATTTCCCCAGACGTTGGCAGAAGGATTCAGCTTGAAGTTTTAGTTTTTCAACCTTTTCTTTACTCTGGAGGAAGATGGTAAAGAGACAAGATGAAACAAACAAAAAACATCAGCTCCAAGTCAGCTGCCTGCATGGAGGCGACAGCAGCTACTGATGGGCCTGGGGGGGGGGGGGGGGGTGCCTGGGGGAGGAGGGGGGTGAGTCAACAGGAAAGCAACAGCTTAGGCTCAAGTCTAGCTGAGAAGGAAACAAAGGTTACAGAAGGAAGACATTTTTTTCTAAAGGACAGCAATCAGTTAGCAGATGACATTTTTTTGCCATGAAGACATGCCCTAGACTTGTTACAGCTGCCAACAGGCAAACCCATCCTTTGCCTGAAAAAAGCCTAGGAGAGAAATGCTAGTATGCTTTCTATCAAAGTTCCAAGAGAATCACCTTTACAAGCGCTACTTAGAAATTCTAAAAAGATTCTTAATTATTCCTCACAATGTCACTGTTGTTGATAATGCTTCCAAGGAGTTCTTCCTAAATTCACACTAACAGATTTCAAAACACAAGAGGTAACACAGTCACAAAAGAATGAACATGATATGTACTCAGTGATAAGTGGTTATTAGCCCAAAAGTTCGAAATACCCAAGAGTCACTTCACAGCAACTGTAGGACTGAGTGTGAGGTCCAAGATGGAGGACTTGGGAGAAGGGACTGAAGGAGCTGAGGGGGGTTGCAGCCCCAGGGAGGGAGCAATAGTGGCAACTGGCCTGACCCCTTGAAGCTCCTTGAGACTGGATCATCAACCAAAGACTACACATGGAGGGACCCATGGTGCTGGCCACATATGTGGCAGAGGAGGGTCTTGTTAGACATCAGGGGGAACAGAGGCCCTTGGGCCTGAGGGTGTTAGATCCCCCAGTATAGGAGAATCCCAAGGAGGGAAGACAGGAGTGGGTAGATGGGTGGGGGAATATCCCCATAGTGGCAGGGGGAGGGGGGAGGGAATGGGGAGGTTCCAAAGGGGAGATCTGGAAAGTGGGAAACATTTGAAATGTAAATAAAGTATGAAAAAAATAAAAAATAATAAAACAAAACAAAAACCCCAAATATCTGTCTTTATTTAGTTCAACTAATTTTATTTGAAGTTTACAAGACTGATTCCAAAAAGGCCATGTGTTTAAAACTGGGAACTTTTGCAAACTGGCACTGAGAAGAGTCATATTCATGTCTTAGGGCCTGTAATGTGCTAATAAATTTACGATGACCAGTAACAGCAGCTGGTCCCCAGCTATGAATACTGCATAAGACAATACCTTGTGCTGTTGAGGAACACCAAGAGCTCTTGCTCTCTTCTGCTTATGGGGCCTTGGCAACCCTCTCAAGCTGGACCCTCAGAACCAAGGCAGCAGGTGTGGCTTGGTCTAAGCCAGAGTTCCATGGCAAGTAACAACCTTACGGTGTTCAATCACGTGTTTCTTAATTTTTTTTTAGTAGCTGGTTTCTCTTTCCTCTTTCATGAAAATACAATTTACCCAGGTTTTAAATGGAAAACATGAGCCTTGGTCTGGGCCGGTGCCCTGAGCAGACCTTGGGCGAGAACTCCTCAGCTAGTCCCACAACACCCAGAGGATGCTCCACTCCCAGTTGCTCTAACATGCCCAGGATCACAGTATCCCAGGAGCTGGGTCACATCAGGATCTCAGGGTTCCAGAGGCAGCTTGACTCCCAGGAGCTCTGTCACACCAAGGATCTCAGGATCCCAGGATCCCAGAATCACAGAATCCCAGAGACAGCTGGTCTCTGAGGAGTTCTGACACAACCAGAATCACAGGAAGGACAGGCTCCAGTCAGATAAAGAAATGGCAGGTAGCACTAGAGATAACCAGACAGCAGGAGGCAAGCACAAGAATACAAGCAACAGAAACCAAGGTTACCTGGCATCATCAGAACACAATTCTCCCACCATAGCAAGTACCGGATACACCATCACACCGGAAAAGCAAGATTCAGATCTAAAATCACTTCTCATGATGATTTTTCTTTAAAAAGAAAATAAATAACTCCTTTAAAGAAATACAGAAAAACACAGGTAAACAGGCAGAAGCCCTTAAAGAGGAAACACAAAAGTCCCTTAAAGAAATACAGGAAAACACAACCAAACAGGTGAAGGAATTGAACAAAACCATCCAGGATCTAAAAGTGGAAACAGAAACAATAAAGAAATCACAAAGGGAGACAACCCTGGAGTTAGAAAACCTAGGAAAGAGATCAGGAGTCATAGATGGAAGCATCACCAACAGAATACAAGAGATAGAAGAGAGAATCTCAGGTGCAGAAGATACCATAGAAAACATTGACACAACAGTCAAAGAAAATGCAAAATGCAAAAAGCTCCTAACCCAAAACATCCAGGAAATCCAGGACACAATGAGAAGACCAAACCTAAGGATAATAGGTACAGAAGAGAGTGAAGATTCCCAACTTAAAGGGCCAGTAAATATCTTCAATAAAATTATAGAAGAAAACTTCCCTAACCTGAAGAGAGAGATGCCCATAAACATACAGGAAGCCTACAGAACTCCAGATAGACTGGTCCAGAAAAGAAGTTCCTCCCATCACACAATAATCAAAACACCAAATGCACAAAACAAGGAAAGAATATTAAAAGCAGTAAGGGAAAAAAGTCAAGTAACATATAAAGGCAGCCTATCAGAATTACACCAGACTTTTCACCAGAGACTATGAAAGCTAGAAAATCCTGGGCAGATGTCATACAGAACCTAAGAGAACACAAATGACAGCCCAGGCTGCTATACCAGCAAAGCTCTCAATTACCATAGATGGAAAAAACAAGATATTCCATGACAAAACCAAATTTACATAGTATCTTTCCACAAATCCAGCCTTACAAAGGATAATACATGAAAAACACTAACACAAGGAGGAAAACTACACCCTAGAAAAAGCAAGAAAGTAATCTTATTTCAACAAACCCAAAAGAAGATAGCCACACAAACATAATACCACCTCTAACAACAAAAATAACAGGAAGTAACAATCATTTTTCCTTAATATCTCTTAACATCAATGGACTCAATTCCCCAATAAAAAGCCATAGGTAGACTAACAGACTGGATACATAAACAGGACCCAGCATTTTGCTGCATACAGGAAACATACCTCAGTTATAAAGACAGACACTACCTCAGAGTAAAAGGTTGGAAAACAATTTTCCAAGCAAATGGTTCCAAGAAACAAACTGGAGTAGCCATTCTCATATGGAATAAAATCAACTTTCAACCAAAAGTTATAAAAAAGATAAGGAAGGACACTTCGTGCTGGTCAAATAGAAATATTTAAGGGGTAACTTCAGCAAGTGTTATAGGTATCTGATGAATCTCAGTGTTAACGGCCTTGGGAAACGAAAAGGAATGGTGCTGTTAGCGCAGGGTGAAGCTAACATATCTTCATATCTTCTTAAAGCTAACATTGGAGGTATTTGAATTTTATATTCACATTAGGGAGGTGAGTCCTGTATATTTTAGAAGACTAGTACTTATTTTCTCTGAATTTAGGCAGAAGATGTCAACTTATTTCTAGTTGAGTGTGACAGTAGTAAGGTTTTCAAAGCCTACTGAAAACAAGAAACATTAAATGTGTGATTTATGAGATTAGGTTATATGTGCTATTTTGACTGAAGTCAACTTTCCTTTGTCATTTCAAAGGAGAAAAACATGAACGGCCTATAAAACTGTAAGAGTTGATCTGTCAGAAATAATTTCCAATTACATAATGTTTTTACAAAGTGATTTAATTTATTTTAATCATACTTATAATGTGAAAGTATAAGATGATGATAATATTGGCTTCTAAAGTTTTAGCCAAAAAATAGCATTTTAATTATTATAGAAATATCTATAAGTAATTTCATAATTTATTAATTCTGTATTTAATTTTGACATGTTTCTCATAATTCACCACTGTATAAAATACTGTGATAGATATCCCACAGTACATACATATTTTTGTCAACATAAATTCCTAGAAATAAGTTTACTGGATAAAACTTTATGCATAATTTATACTTTGGTATTTGTTGGTAAACTGTTCATTAGAAGTACTGTACTGATTTGTTCTGTTATATGGAACATTTCTCTAAAATTCTCTAACAATTAAATTTTATTATTAAAAAAATTGGAAACATGATAGTCTAACTCCACTATTTTGTGGAAAATTTTGGAAATTAGTTCATCCGAAGATGCTCCCAATACTTAAATGGCCATACCTTTCCACCATCGCTTTCTTTGATGATCATGTAGGGTTCTGCACAGTCTGCAATCTCTCCTTGCTGAAGGACCTTTTCAATCTACCAACAAAAATAATATTAAAACAAAGTGAGTGAATTATATTTATATAATAGGATCCATGCAACCATAAAAATCATGTTTAATGACAATATTTAATGATGTAGGATGTTGATTACATATGCTCTCTGATTTAAAAATATAGCATGGAGCCGGGTAGTGGTGGCACACGCCTTTAATTCCAGCACTCGGGAGACACAGGCAGGAAGATCTCTGAGTTTGAGGCCAGCCTGTTCTACAGAGTGAGTTCCAAGACAGCTAGAGCTACATAGAGAAACTCTGTCTTAAAAACACACACACACACACACACACACACACACACACACACACACACACACACTGTGGAGATCACCACAGAGTTACAGAGGAGAAAAGGCACAAGGCATAACAAAACGATAACAGCGAATGCTAACCATGGTTTCCTTATGTGATTGGATTATATGTGTTTTTTATTGTCTTCCTGTTGCTTATGAGAAGTTCCTATTTTTAAACAATAAACATGTGTTATATCCACAATAAAAATGCAATAAAAGTTATTTTATAAAACAAAACCCAGGAGATACATGTAGGAAGTGAAAAGCTCATTTTCTTTATTATTGCTTACAAAGTAAAAATGAGACATGGTCTCCGTAAAAGTCAGGGCTGGAACTAAAAACCTTCCACAAAATAAATTAATGAACAAATTAAACGGTCTGTGATTGTGCCCTTGTATTTCCTGTTAGGGCTGCTTCTCTGATTTTGACAGAAGAAAATGCCTTGAGGCATTTTGTCTCTTGACAAATGACAATGAGTGCTAGCACTATCTTCCATTTTACTTCAAGTTAAGGAGTTGACAATCGATCGCCATGGATATGGGCACCATGTTTAAGGCAAAAAAGGGGAGAGATCTGAAATGTCCCACTTCTTTACTCAAAGAAAATTTAAGTGAATGTAGACACTAAGACTTAGCCCCATTAGCCTGTGCCATTAGCTGAGACACCTGAAGAAGAAATCTGGTCAACATAGGCCATGGGCACACATTCTTCACAGGCACTAAGTGAAGCAGAAACTATTTATCCGAATATTCTACTGACGGAGGTGAGTGCAATGGAGTTTCAAAGCAAGTGGCACAGAGCTGCTCAACGGACAATGATTCCATAGGGAGTCCCAGTAGAAAGTCTCCTTCTACAAAAAAGGTTTGAAAGCCCGTCCCATGGCCAACAGTGTAAGAGAAGGCTGGCCCTGAGAGATGAAGCACACTGGAAATATGGACGCAAAGGGCTTGAGCCAGAAACTGACCAGTGATCCTGACCACCAGCATTCATTCCTTCACTCATTCATGATTTATTCCAAAGGTCTGCATGTGGTGGCTGCTGGGGAGAACAGCTGTGAGCACAGGAAACATGGCTCCTCTCCTCCCAGAGCTCACCACCAGAGCTTTATAGAACGAACTGAAGAGAAGCTAAGTTTTCCATGAATTCAACAAATAAAGACATGGTCTTTAAAATAAACCTTGAGTAGTTATTTAGACTCTTTCAGGGACGGGATTGTAGCCTAATGGCAGTGCACTTGCTTTTTATGTACAAGGCTGTGCGCTCCATAACCCTCACCACAGGAAGAAAAGGAAGGAAGGAAGGGAGGAAGGAAAGAAGGAAAGAAGGAAGGAAGGGCAGGAAGGCAGGCAGGCAAGTAGAAGGGAGGGAGAGAGAAAGGGAGGGAAGAAAGAAGGAAGAGAGAAAAGAAAAAAGAAAAAGAAAAAGAGATGGCTCCACAGTTAACAGCACTGACTGCTGTTCCAGAGGTCCTGAGTTCAATTCCCAGCAACCACATGGTGGCTCATAACCATCTGTAATGGGATCCGAAGCCCTCTTCTGGTGTGTCTGACAGCTACAATGTACTCATATAAAAAATAAAATAAAAAAGAACTTTTGGCTGGAACTCTGCCAAAAGATATGGACAGTTCTTGCCTTAATTTGAAACCTGTGGTAAGGCTCCTCACAAACTAGAATCAAGAGTCTAGATCTGACTACTATCCCCTTTGCTACATTGGTCAGGGTGACTTTCCAAGAAGAACTGCAGTCTGATACGAAGCCCTCATGTCTAGTCCTTCTCAGCTGATGTGTAAGTATGTGTGACTATGAGCCCTCATAGGCACAGGCATGGGCAGAGGAGCAC
Organism: Rhynchomys soricoides; assembly: GCA_019843965.1. Lineage (NCBI taxonomy): Eukaryota > Metazoa > Chordata > Mammalia > Rodentia > Muridae > Rhynchomys > Rhynchomys soricoides. The sequence continues at coordinate 2,068,838 of JADRCH010000081.1, forward strand.
ATTAGAACCAGCTGGAAGCTTTAAGGTAAAAAGGCTACTTTCCAATGTACCCATTAAAGTGGCAGAGGTGAGGTGGGTTTAATGCCTAGCTGATCTATTTTTAAACTTTTTTTTTTTAAAGCTGGAGGTTCACACCCATCCTCACTTCCCCATCCTCACTTCCCTGTCCTCACTTGTCAATCAAATCCTTTCGGGTGCTCAAAATCTTGAACTAAATCTCTAAGCCTGAACTAATCCCTTCAAAGTAATGTATATGATAGCTGAATGAGGTGACTTCACCTAGAATACATGCAAGATCTTGATGGTCATCTTGGGAATAAAAATAAGAAAGAGAGAAGCTCTTTCTTTATCACATGACCTTTGCCTGGGTTGTCTAAATATTACAAAACCACTTAATATGTACTTGCGGGAAAGCAGTTTTAACGGTGGTCTTATAATCAAGACAAAGAGACATCAAAGCAAGATTTCCAGATCTAAATTTCTTAATAATTTGTTATTTTTAATTTTATGTATAGTATTTGTGTTTTGCCTGCCTATATGTCTGCATGAGGGTGTCAGATTCCCTGGAACTGCAATTACAGACAGATGTGAACTGCCATGTGGGTACTGGGAATTGAACCCGGGTCCTCTGGGAGAGCAGCCAGTGCTTTTAACCACTCAGCCATCTCTCAGGCTCCAAAATTTCTTAATTATAACCAGACATTTTACAATCTGTTTGTTACTGTCAAATAAGAACACCTCCACATTAAAAAAATCTGAGAGCATGTGTTGTCAGTGGTAGCAACCAGCAGATTACCATTATTAGGTAATTAATAAAATTAGTCAAGTAGAGCTGGAAATAAAATTAGCTCTAGAACTCATGTGGTTTTTTGTTGGTTGCCCATTGAGAGGAATGTATATTTCGTGGCAATGCTGTCATAGCTGAAATTAAGCCTTCCTGTATGTTGAGCACCACAGTGAGAAGCACAGAGAGTTTACAATAATAGCAACGATGCATGTTCTTAGCAAAAGACGTATTTTATCAGTTTATTTTTATTCTTTCAGTTTAAGTTCCTGGGGATTGAACCCAGGACCTGGTACATGTTAGGCTAGCTCTACTGAGCTACAGCTAAGATCCTGAGGTTTGTCTTCCAGTCCCAGCTACCGATTTTAACATTCTAGATCCTTAAACAGGTCTCTTTGAGCTATAGCCATCTTTGTGAAATAATATAAAAGAAGCGAACTCCAAGCTGCCCGAATTCTTTGGTCCCTCCAAGTCACTATTAAACCACATGGGAATCCAAGTGATGCAGACATGGGATACCAAACAAAATGGGAAAACGCTCAGACATGGGAGTCCGACTGCTCATGAGATCAGATACTTGGATTTACTTGTCTTGAGCTATTTAATTTTTTTTTTTTTGCCTTTGAGAGTCAATAAGTACAATTATTTGACCAGGTTGTTTAATACCTAATGTTTGTTATTAGAGTCAAACTTGTAACTTTAATATGTAGAAAAGGTTTGCTAAGCTTTTTTATGTAGAAAAGGTGTTCTAAGGTCTCTTTGCACAGACAGTCTCCAGTGGAGTGCAGTCCTATTTTTAATGACCCTATGGATTTTGACTCTCACTAGACACATGATCTGTAATAGAGGAGGGAGTGAAGTTGGAAGGCGCAGCCACATCTCAGGTTGTCAGAGGCTGGACTGCGGATGCTACACCGAGGGTGCTAGAGATACACGAACACTGCTAGGAGACCTTCCATCATGGCAACGTCCCAGACAAGGACTGCTGAGGGTGCTTCCCTCAGCTAGGAAGGGCCATGCTTTATCTGAAGTGGCAGGATCAGTGTGATCACCCTACTGCATAGGTAGGAAGCCAAGTCTGAAGAAGTTTGAGTCACAGTCGGTCACATAGTGTCTGACTGCAAAGTCAGGATTTCGGCCTCCAACCACAGGACCCCACGCCCCACCTTTCTAGTGGTTCAGAAGAAGTTACTTGTAAGGGCAAGTGTTGGTGAGAAGGAAGCAACCCAAACATCATGGAGGACACACAAACCTTGTTGTGTGAGTTCTGTCAGCGCTGCTGAGTAAGGTAACAACACGAATATCATAACTTGAAGCTTGAACTGTACGTAATTACCTTGACAACTAGGTAGATGTCTGAAGATGGGTAGGTGACGGAGAACACTGCAGACCTTGCCTGACTTGACGGGTCAACCGAGGGTGTGTGAGCTCGTAGAAACCCTTTGAACTGGTCAGAGTTCAGGTCACAGTGGAAATTTTCTGAGATCTGTAAATGATCAGCATTGGAAAAAGTCAGAAGTGTTGTGTTCTTGGTCTCCAATGCAACAAGAGTGGAAAAGTCACAGGGAAACTCTGCTAAAAGAAGTATAATCAGGAGATAGGGCCAGTGGCTGCTAGAAAGCCTGATGTTTTGTTATGGTTTCTTCACTGTTCGGAGCCATATAAGAAACAATTATTATTAACTCACCACTATTTTCTAGATATCAGTGAAATGCAAGGTACTGCACTGAACAAGAGGGGCACAACCTCTGTCTGGTTTACAACCAAGGTGAGGGAAAAGCAGACACAGCAAACTACAGTAAGAACAAATTGAGCAGCTACACTCATGCACAGAGGTTCTGTGGAAGTTTTAGAAAGTACAAGATGATTGGGGTAATGAGGAAAACTACTCGTGGAGGAGGCATTAGAGACAGATGAGAGATTCTCACGGGCAGAGCTGGAAGGCGCAGAGGGTCCAATTAAATGATCCTGCCCGCGCAGGTAATGTACAAATCGATGAAGGAAAACACAATTCAACTTTGGGCCTCTACACACACATACATATATGTGCACATACCTGTAAATATCTATACACACATACACACACACACACACACACCCCTGTTGTGTTTTCTTGCAACCAGAGATGAGGTTGAGAACATGAACCCCCCAAAACCTATGAGATGTGTAGGATGGGCTAGGGTTTCCCATACCTTTTTTCTTTCTTTAACGTCATAGAGGGCAATACTGGCAAACAGAGGCTCAATTTCGATCTCAAACCTGTGAGAGAAAGAGAGAGAGAGAGAGAGAGAAAGAGAGAGACAGAAGGGAGGGAGGTGCAGGGATATATAAAAATAATTAACCGTGTGAACATGATTCTAGAAATACAGTGATAACTCCACAAATATGAGAGATACACAGATATTAATGGGAAAATTATGAGATGTTAATGAAAACTTCCAGATCATTTGAAGTCATGGTGGATACTACATTCTCTTTAAAAATGTTTGCTTTGCCGGGCGTGGTGGTGCACGCCTTTAATCCCAGCACTCGGGAGGCAGAGGCAGGTGGATTTCTGAGTTCGAGGCCAGCCTGGTCTATAGAGGGAGTTCCAGGACAGCCAGGGCTACAGAGAGAAACCCTGTCTCGAAAACAAACAAACAAACAAAAAAGTTTGCTTAAAAAAAAATGCTTGTTGGCTTCTAGTCAGCAAAAGAACGAGCTGACTAGAATTTTGGTCTGATCCAAAGCACTACCTCATATGCACATCATGCTGGGACTCACAAATGCTACACAAGTTTTCTAGCACGAACCCACACCCCAGCCCCGACAGCACTTATTCCTATTGTAGCTGTCATGTTCTAGAGAATAGACTCCATTTCTTAGGCAATGGTCTTGTGTACATTCTTCAGCTGATATCAGCTCTATACTATTTAGGGCTGGGAAGATGGCACAGCAGCTAAAAGCAAGTACTGCTCCTACAGAGAACCCGAGTTTGATTGCCAGGACCAACGACAGGAAGCTCATAACTACTTGTAATTCCAGTCCCAGGAGATCTGATACCCTCTTCTGGCCTCTGAGGTACCTGAGCTCACATGCACGTACCCCTCCCCCACATGTACACATAAGTAAAATATAAAACATTGAATAAAAACCTCCAAATGTCTACTATTCAGTTCTAAGGGATAAGATAGTTAAAAAGGAAACATTTAATTGCTTTTCCTTAGACTTATAGTAGAACATTAAGATGCTGACCGGGCCATGATGCCAATGAATATGTGCCTCCCCCCCCCCCCCAACTGCCGCTGAAGGCTGTTCATTTGAGGTAAGCTGAGGATGGAGGAGGGGGAGGAGTGATTAAGTACATGGCAAATGCTGAGGACCCTGACCCCGTTTTTCTTAGAATGAGGAGCGAGCTCTTGGGGCCAGGGCTTTATTTCAGAAGAGTACTTGCCTACCACACGTAAGCTGTAGGTTTGGTTCTGAACACACATACACATGCCCCCACACACAGACAAAACAGACACCCTGCCAAAACCAGAGACAGAAGCCTCTCATATTAACCCTGACTGATGATTCCACCTGAAACTGAAGGCTTGAAGAAAACACCCCCAAACTAACGCTTTCCCATGTTAGACATACGTGTGAAACACGGGCGAACCTTCCCAGTGTCTCAGTTTAACTACTCAAGACTTTAGATGCTGTCCACAGACAGCAGCTGTAAAGAGGCTGGGCAGCTCCTATGGCCTCAGAGGCCATGCAAACTAGGGCACATTTTCTTTCAAGGTATATGTGAGGGAGTGGCTTTCCCATCATATAGTTTTCTCAACAGAGAACGTTTGGGGCAGACAAAAGAGTTAGTTGGTCCACAGTATCTTTAACGATGAGATAATCTGCAGTAATGGTAGGACCCATGGGCAAGGAGTCAAACAGAACAGGGCTCTGCTCTGTCAGTGCCTGTTACTGTGTTTCCTGATTCTATGTGTTTACCTGCAAAGTAAGGAAAGAACACTGCTCTCCCCATTTTCCATGGATGTCTTAAGAATCATTAAGATAAAATAAGTACCATAGGTAGAAAATAATGATAATGCCAAGCAGCAGCATAACATACCACTGCAAAACCCCACATCTGCTGACCAAAGGATAAACACATTACATGTAAATCATAATAGTCTACGCATATATTATATATATGCTATCTATATGCACATATGGGATATAATAAATGAAAAAACCCACTTGAAGGGACAAATGACTCCTTCCACTTATGGGCTGTGTTTATATGGTCAGATTCAAAGTTAGAAAGTACTGTGGTGGCTACCAAGAGACGGGCTGGGGGGGTCACGGGAAATCAGGGTTCAGTGGATAATAAATTTACTTTGGAAAGATAGAAATATCTAGAAATGGATAGTGGTGACGGTAAAACGATGTTCTTGTACTCAACACCACTGGACTGCACATTGAAAATGGTGGATTTGTTACATTTATCACGCACACACCACACATGCACCACGAATACCTTGTCAGAAAACAGCATTTTTTCCATTCTTCAGGGATTTTTTTTTTTTTTTGAGACAGGATCCTGCTATGTAGCTCAGGCTGGCCCTAGAACCTACTGTGATGCCCCTGCCTCTGCCTCTTCAGTGCTGGGATTACAGGCATGAGTCAAGGTGTCGTAGGAAATGGAACCTTAATTGAGGGCTTCGCTGTGTTGAGGAGGTTCATCATGTCTCCTGGCAGGGTCAGCCTGTACTTGTCATGTACTTTCCGACATGTAGAAGGTCTGAGCACTGCTGTGTAATAGTTAGACTGGTACTGAGTGTTAAACTCTCCGTGTTTCAGGGAAGAGAAGAAGTCCCATTATGAACGCTTTTCTCCTCACAGCGATGTAACACAGCTCACATTCCTGCTCTCCTGGGAAGCTGAAGTGCAGAGAAACTCCTGGCAGAGGAACTAGGTGAGGACTTCAGAGGCAGGTTGCCAGGCCACCTCTTTTAAGCAGGGGGCAAGGGCTTTTTCTACCATGGTTTTTCCAGGTGTGGTCCTCAGACACCAGCATTTGAAGCAACCATGCAGGAGTTCTGGATCCACCTGGGATCTTCTGAGGTAGAATCCCTTGCAGGGAAATGGCTATAGGCAGCCTCCCAAACCTGCATTAAGATCATTCTTGGCTCAATTTAATGTACATTAAAGTTTTGATGCTAAAGAGAGTCTTCTGAGTGGAGGTTACGTTGTGCATGATGGTATTAAATTTTAGATGAAAACATTCCCCTACATGAATTACAAAACGGAAAAATATTTTGTAGTCACTATTTTTTTCCTTGCTATTCAGAATTGGCAGAATCGGCACCACTGTAATTCTTTTGTCTGTGTCCTCAAGGCTTTATCTATTTCTCAGAAGCAAAGTAGGACTGGGGATAGAGATGAATACATTTTGAGACACTCCTAGCTAATGAAATCTACGGCATTGTAAACAGAATTTGTTTGTCGACATCAGTGGTAAAGCATACCCTCCACACTGTTGTTAGTTTTACTATCGTTTTTTCACAACGTTTCTAAAATTTCTTTCTTTCATCCAGTTTACAGCTAGGACCACTTTCCTTTGTTTTACTCTTCTCTTAAGGATATACAAATAATATGAATGCCATTTAAGTCCTTTGAACATGCCAAGGGCATGTATGTTATGTACGTATGTATGTAGTAAGGACACTGGCTACATATATCAGTTTTATTTAACTTCTCCTTTAGGAGCTGGGAAAACGTCCCTAGAAACTGACTTGACAATTCTCATTAAAGAAACTCAAGTGACTCCATGCTTTTTAAACTAATTCATCTCTAGCTCAGCAGGACATGTTTCCAATCTACCAGCTGCTGTGGATTTACGTTAGATAAGTCTGGAAGGTTAGCCTGGGGGACTGCTCCTCTACTTCCAACTCTAAACTGCATCTGACAGTAGCCCGATTGAATGGGGATAGGTGTGGCAGACAGTGGTGCAGACTTTCTGAACAGAGGGAACAACCTTTTTCAACCAGTCCTCCTGCTGATCTTTGACTTGCAAAGACTGGAATTTGCCTCTCTGTGCCCATTACTTAAGACAAATCTGGTTTATAGGCTGGTTATTTCAACAGATGCTACGAGAGAGACCCTGGCCCACCCCAAGGAATTGGCTAAGGCGGAAAGGACCCAACAACGCAGCACTGGTCACTGCATGAGCATCAGCACATGTTTGAAGGACAGAACCAGGGGGACAACAGCCTAGAGTCACTTGAAAGGATGGCGCCCAACTGAGAAAATGTCTCCGTAAGACTGGGCTGAAGGCAAGACTGTAGAGCATTTTCTTAATTAGTGTCTGACTGGGGAAGGGCTCAGCACACTGCGGGTGGTGCCATCCCTGGGCTTGTGGTCCTGCTTTCTCTAAGAAAGCAGGTCAGGCAAAGCACACTAGCAAGCCAGTAAGCAGCACCCCTCCATGGCTTCTGCCTCCAGGGTCCCGCCCTCTTTGAGTGCCTGCACTGATTTCATTCAGTGATGGGTGTGGAAGCATAAGGCGAATAAACCCTTTCCTTCCCAGCTTGCTGTTGGTGATGACGTTTCATCATAGCGTAGTATCCCAATCTAAGGCAGGGGTAAATCTATGGGTCTCAAGTTCACACATGCCAGGCAACTAGTCTACCACCTTTGTAACATTAGTTACACATCCAGCCCACTGTTGTTTCTATTAATGTAAGAAAGTTAATCACTACTTTATACACTTAACTTTCCCAGACACCAGGTGTTTGATTTCCATGCTACAGAAGTCTGGTTGTTAAAGGCTTTGTAGAAATTGAGTCCAGGGAGTCAACTTTAATCTCTGCTCTTCCCATCTACTGAAAAGATGCTAGGAGAATCCTCTTGACCTCGGTGCTGATGATTCGGCATAGTTTTTATCTAAACACAAGGTGGACATCAGTACAGTGGCTGTGAGTCTGATACTTACTTCAGAGTCAGCACCTTGACCAATATTCTGTTGCCCATATGTTCCTTAGGACATTCTGGTATTGGACGTATTTCTACAGCATCTTCCTGTTAATAAATCATATTGTAAAGAAGTCGTTAGCAACTTTCCATAGGGCCTTGTAGTTGGAGTTATGGGGGGCGGGTGCAGGGAGAAGGGGGCTGCCCTCCTTATCCCTGCTTTTATTTCTAGCTGCAGAGTGATGCTCTGTCTTGAGAAGAGAGTCTGCCATCCGTCTGCCAGCATATACAGCAAACACTTTCAGAAAAGGAGCATTTAAGAGAAAGAAACTGAGAGAGAAAGGGAAGAAAAGAGGGATGGAGGGAGAGAGGAAGGAGGGAAGGAAGGAAGGAGGGAGGGAAGCGCAAACATAGCTATCTGTGGCCTAGTAACATCTATCAGACAGCATTGCAAACATCTGTGGCTGGTCTTTTCCCCTACTCTGAAGCTCTAAATACATGAAACACTTCTTTTCCCAAGTTTTTAATTTATAGATTTTATTTATATTTACTGTGTGTGGGTGTACTTGCTTGCTTGTGTATTATGTGTGGCACACATATAATACTATGGTTTGTATGTAGATATCAGAGGAAAATTTCAGGAGTTGGGTCTCTTTTTCCACTATGTGGTCTCCAGTGATCAATTCAGGTCACGGGGTTTGGTGAGGAGCATCTTTAACTGCTGAGCCATCCCACTAACTTCTTGTCAAGAGTTTTAATAAGCAAATGTCTAAGTTTCAGACTTGAAATTTGAGCCAAAATAACTATCAATCCTTATAAAAGAGCCTTGTCTTGGTTTGTTTTTTAATATCTTAAGTAGGTGCTACAGGCTTGAAGTTGAATTGTAAGTTATAAACACATACACAGCTAACACATGCTGAGAGTCTAGGCGTAAGACAACTTAGTGGTGAGCTACCAACCATCAAGTCTTAAAACTTCACATACAAATCTGCACCATGGACCACGTTTTCTTAACTGTGTTCCCATTATGCAAAGACAAATAATGTACATCTTTGAAAGCTTTAATTCACACTCCCACAGTAGACTATCCAACCCTACTGTGCTAATGCTCACAGAAAGTCAAAGCACTGGGTCATTGTCTAGCTGTCTTTTCCTGGGCAATAAATGGTCAGGGTTCCCTCACCCCAATATAATCACTCAGTAATCACTTTTCCCAATAGCAGTTGTCACTTCATGGTAAGTCTGTACCCAGTTTGGTGGGATGATCCAAGTGGTAAACTCACCACCACTCCACCCATCCTCCCTCCCTCCCTTCCTCCTTCTCCCACTGAGAGGCATTTTGCTGGTGGAACTACTGACTTCCCCTCAGCAGAGGTGACCTGGGTTCCTGTAGAGAAAGCTGGGACTGCCAAGATTACCAAAGCAGATACCTCTGCAAGACCCATCACACTTAGTGTTTCTAATAGTAGCTTTGGTTTGAATTAGAACTTTTAGAATACGCTTTTAAACAATTTTTAGTTAAGAAAACTTTAAACACATAGAGGCAGATACACTAGTAAAAGGAATCACCATTTTTCCTCGCTTGGCTCCAACAACTTCAGCTCTAGCTGCCTGGTTTTACCTATACACTCCCTTGTCAATTCCCCACACTCAATACTGAATTATTTAGAAGCAAGTTCCCACATCTCAGATAGTTTCATATGTAAGTATCACAGCACATACAGGGACTTTTAAAAACATCAGTAGTAACATTATTGACCTAAAAATTAACTCTACACTTTTATTGCTACAAAATATTTTGTATCAGTTTGCTATGTCAGGATTCCTAAGCTTCTTACATATCTAAATTTATTGAGGCTTCACATGTATCAGAAACAGGAGATAATTCCCAAGTAGCAGAAGGAAGAAATGGGATGCTTTAGTAGATTCCTGAGGTTTTCACCATCCTGGGATATGTGTGTGTGTGTGTTTATGTATTTATATGTGTGCATATGTGTTTGCCTGTGTGTGTGCTAATGTGTATGTGTGGGTATATGTGTGCTATGTGTTTGTGTGTGTTCACCTGTGTGTGTGTGTGTGTTAAGAGAAGAGAGAGGAGGGAGAGAAAGCATGATAGTCTTCCATTTGCTGATCCTATGGGTCTAGTGGTCAACTCCACATCCGACTCCTGTGAATTTGCGAATACCCTCCTCCTCTGTTTAAATTGTTGTTAGTTGGGTTCTGTCACTGGTAACCAATAGACTATGCAGTAGACTACTCTGTGATGTGGGGTGGAAGAAGGCCGCCTTTCTTAAGGATTAACACAGAGGATGCCGGTCACAGGAAAGGGCTTGCATGGTAAAAATTGGTATCTAAATCCTACTCTGACCTTTTCTCCAGACTCTTAAATTTTCAACAAAAGAGAACATTGTCCTTCTAATGTTCTTAACTAGGAAATAAAATAGTGTAACATAAAATAATCTCGTGTAGTTAAAAAAAACCTCAGCATTTATAACCCTTGTAGAGCAGGCAGGATTCACCTCTGCTCCATTGGACTGTCTCTGCTAAAGTTCAAGTGGCCAGCACAAACGCCGTTTCTTTGAGAATGACTTTAAAATATTAAAGGGTGGTATAGAGCCTCTCAAGCATTTTACACATTCCAGTTTACAAGTACGAGGTTTGCTAATCACACATTCCTCTCCACTCAATAAAAGCAGCCATTAGTAAGATAGAACTTTCAGCCCCCATCTGAATTTCTGCATTGTCTCAAAAGCTGTAAATCAAAGCTCTATCACAGTTTATGGTTCATTTTTCAGATCAAGATAGACTGGATATCCTCCTACTCAACCCAGGGAGACTCTGATGGTGAATGTCTGAGTCATCCTGTCCCCTCCTGCTCCCGTTCCTTCTCTCATTCGATGTCCACTTTAGTGTCTTACAGTACACTGATGGGGCATAAAGCAAGGAAGTAAAGGTCAAACCTGGTAGAGCCAATATTTCTTGACAATCTGATTTTTTTAATGTCTTAATGTGAATAAAGTTGAAACATTAGAAGAACTGGTTTTTAAAACATGTCTGTGTTTCAACAGTGTGTGGTATGAACTGGTTGTCATATGCAGGCATGTAAGCAAGCACAAAGACTGTTAAGGTCTCTGATTTATAATTTAGTTCATCTGTTGAATCTTGAAGAAATTGCTTAAATGCTTCCATTCTTAGATCCTAGTTCAAAATAAGGTGATGATAATACTGCCTAAATTCTTCCTAATTATTTTTAAAATAAATATTTACTAAAATTATATTTATGGGATAAAATGTGATGTCATATGTATGCATTGTAGGAAGATTTTATAGTTTGTTGTTTGTTTTTCAAGACAGGGTTTCCCTGTGTAGTCCTGGATGTCCTAGAACTCGATCTTTAGACCAGGCTAGCCTCAAACTTACAGAGATCCACCTGCCTCTGTCTCCCAAGTGCTGGGAGTAAAGTGTGTACCATTACCACCCAGCAGCAGAAGATTCTTATATATTACCTTGCCAGTTTATCATTTTGTTTGGTGGTGAGGAAGTTAAGTTCACTCTTATTAACAATTTAAAAATGTACACTACCATATCATTAACTGTGGTCAGCATACAGTAAAATCCGGTGTTCCAGTTTAACTACAACTTTCTTAAGATCAATCTCTCTCCCTATCTGTCTACCCACAGATCTTAGTTACTTCTTCTTTACTTTCTCTCCATGAAATACTTTTTATGTGCTCCATATAAGAAAAAAAAAATCCCTCCTGTGCGTGACTGCGTGCGTGACTGCGTGCGTGCATGCGTGCGTGCGTGCTGTACCCAGGGCCAGGGTTACAGGCACATGCCACAGTGTGCAGTGTTCGTGCAGATGCTGGGATCTTTACACTTATGCAGCCAACACTTCACCCACTGAGCTGTCTCCCCAGTCCCAAGATACATTTTTCCGTTTACTTATATTTGTAAGTTATATTTGTTATTATGTTTGTTTGTGCTGGGGGAAGGAGGGGTGGAGGTCAGAGAACAACCTTCAGGGGTTGGTTCTCTTACCAGCATGTGGGTTCTGGGGATTGAACTCTGATCATCAGTATGCTCCATCTTTCTTGTCCAAACATATTTATTTTTAATCTGCAACTAAGACAAATAGCTAAGAAACCAAGACAATCAGAAAGTAAAGATAAAAGAGAATCGACCGAGGCCAAGTAAACGTAAGCTACCCTGCTCAGTGGTCATCAGAAATGTGACTCTAGGCAGGGGATGATGAGGGCTTGAGGGACATTTCCCTCTACATCCTTCTAGGGGTGGTGCTGGATGATGAGCAGGCCACTGTCCTGTGTGACACTGCCACAATGGTGGACCTCCTTCCTGCTGCTTCCTGTTGTCTCCTTACAGGTCAGTGGGAAGTAAATCAAAGGGAGTCAGGTGGGGAGGAGTGGGGAGCTAAGAGGACACAGGAGCAGCAGCTACAGAGGAGCAGGCTCAGGCTTCTGGTGTCTTGCTTGGTCCAGGGACCAAACTTCAAAGACATCTACAGACCGGTATCAATTATCTTTCATGCAAAATCTCCAAAATCCTATTCGGTTTTATTATTTGTCCGTGCATGTCTCCACAAGGACACTTGGGCAGGCGTGTGCCTCAGTGGAGATGTGGAGGTGAGAGGACCATTCTGTGGAGTCGGATCTCTCCCATCACTTTTATGAGTCTGGGGATCAAAGTCAGGTCTCCAGGTCTGCCTAGGAAGCACTTGTCCATGGAGCCATCTCTCCACCCCCAGATTTTGGTTCTTGCAACTGAACTTTCTATAAAACGTGAGCAGCAATGATAGAACAGCTCTCTGTCCTGATGAGACCTGGGAGTGTAGGGTCTTGACAAAGGTAAAGGCTGAAAAGAGCACATAACACACAGGGAGTCAAAGCACATAAGGCTTGAAAGACGACTACCTCTAACGCCATCTAAAGTGTTCTAGCAAGTAACTGCAGGCAACGTCTAAACTGCTCCGGGCCAACTTCAGTAAATGAAGAGGTGGGAAAACAGGATTCTAAAGCTTCACACACTAGGAGCATGGCTGTGATTATCTCTGTCCAGAGCACATTCAAAGCTGGTGTCTCCACTTGCTTATTAGGGCCATGGGGGAAAAATCTTAACAAAGCATTTAATAACACCAGGCTTTAAGTAACAATGTGTTTCTGTTGGATTAGTTGTGAAACATACCCTCAAGTAACTGGATGGTTGGCTGAGTGACATACTGTACACAGACCCTTGAAATGTTCAGGAAATTAAAGTATTATGAGAATTCTAGTTATTACTATAGGAATTCCATCAGTATGATGATCAATAAGTGTCTCTCCAGTAACACAAGTGTGCTTAAGTGAAAAATAGCCACGCAGTAAGCATCCTGATATTCACGCTGCTTTACAGTGGCAGAGCGCAGAAAAATACTTGGATTCCCTGCTGTCACCAATACCCGCTCCTATGGAAACCTGCACCCACCTCATCCATGGATGGATAGAGGGCGAAGAGCTCGGCCGGCCGATTGGTCTTGCGGGCCTCCTCTTTCTCCTTCTCAAAGTCCTCAGCACTCACAAGCTGAAGCAGGTTTTCCAGTCGCTCATCAGGCTGCAGGCTGCGGAGGTCGAAGTCACAAGAAGTGAGGGGGCCCTTTCCAGACACGTCACACAGCACGTTTAAGGGACGACGGGGTCCTGTCTGTTAGAGAAAACAATTGGTCTTTATGAGGGTCAAGGGTTCTCATTTGTCAGGGAGAACTAGACTCAGGGATGTCTCAAGACTGTTCTAGCAGGGATCTACAGAATCTCGGGTCTCAAGGAATTTTTGTTTTTGTTTGGTTGTTTTAACAAACTGAGGGCTTGACAAGACTGTGCTTGGCTTTCTGGTGGGACTATCCTGAAGTGAGGTGCTCTTTCTCTCCAGGAAGCAGGTCACTACTCACTAGTTAGATAAGCCAGTCCCGAGCAGGGATTTGAAGACATCTCTGTGTTCCTATCAGTTATTGGCTGAAGCCAAATCTCTTGAGAACCATGCTCATGTCTCAGGCTGGAGCAACAGACAGAGCCGGGACAATGTATAGCACTAAAGAGCCTGGACTTCAGGAGGGACATTTTTCTAATCAATTTCAGAGCTTGAGGTTTTAGAGTAGAAAATAAGACGAACTCTAAGGAACCTTCAAAAAATGTAAACACTCTAAAGCTGAGTGTTAAGCTTACAAATACAGATATATGGAACTGGGAAATACTTATCATAGGATTGTAGTAATGGTTATGAGAGCAAGCATCAAAGAAAAAAAACCATACCGGCTCAGCAACAGCTTCTAGGTGCAACGGGAACTCATCTGCCTCTGTCTGTTTTCTTACCTACAACATCAGCCTGATGGACAAGCACACCAACTTAAAAAGACAGCGCCTCATTGCCAGCTCTTCTACATTTCTGTTCTAAAACAGCCTAAAATACATCAGCTCAGTCATCTTCTGGCAGAGTTAGGTACTTTTATTCTGTAGAGCAATCATTCTTACTTTCCATTTGATTCTTTACATCTTATAAAACTGAAACTCACTAAACACTAACTCCCCATTCCTCCCTGGTTGCCAGGCAACCATGCTTGATGCCCCATTCTTCCACAATGGACATTTGATTGCTTCCATCTTTTGGCTACTGGGAGTAATGTCTCTGTGGACACCGGTATATGCTGCATTGAATTAATCAGCTATCACCACTTTATGAAAATAATGGGAATAGCAGCAATGGTAGCCAGCATTTATGGGACACTAAGTGACACTGGCAAAATCTTCACACATTCGGACTCACTCAATACTCATATCATCTCATGAGATACTTAGTATCATCCTTGGTTTCCAGGGAAAAAAAACTAAAACCCAGAGAGGTTAAAGATGGAGCCAGGGGATCACTAAGAAAGGTCAGGCCATCTTTGACTCATCCTGGCTCTAACAGGGAGGGGTCTGCTGTCTGTCCCTTCCCAGCTACAGCCCCTTCATTTTTTCCATTTTAATCACTGTGCTTTGGGGTTTCTATATGAAACCTGGTTTCTGCAGCTAGCTACAAACCAGTTTGAGGAAAATGTCACTGACTCAGCGGTAGAGTTCCTCCTGCTTGAAATGTTCTATGAGTCTGCCTTTTATTCTAGTTTTTTTTTAAAAAATTGACAGCATGCCTCGGGCAGAGCTGCCTGTCACCTGGTAACCATGTTTGCTGACAGGAAGTACCTGAGCGGCCGGTTCACTGCACTCCAAGGTTTCTGACTCAAACGTCTGTTTCTGAAGTGTCTTGTGAAAATCTCTGCGAGATCCAGTCTTTTTAAAGCTGCAAAACTCTGAACTTCCTTGGTTTCTTTCATTGTTGACATGATTTGATTTGGAGGGAGATGGGGAGGAGAGAGGGAGAAAGAGGCAAGGCATTAGATTAAAAATAAAGGCACAAGGGCAAAGCAGCAGAGGAGGCTGCACAGAGGGTGACTGTAACGCTTCCATCTATGACACGCCCAGCCCTCACACAAGGCTCTGTTGTAGCAGCATAGGAACTGGCCTCCTGGCTGGCCTGAAATGAAAGGCAGGAACGCCTGGGAAAATGCCACTTGCAGAGGTATGGTCATGTCATCTGTGGGCACTTGGCTCCAAGCCAAAGTTGAACTGTGGCTGCAGTGTGTAAGAGGCTGAGATAAATCTAGCAATCTTGGGTAGAAGCAGCAAACAGAGATTGTTTGAAGATAAAAATAGAGGCAGCCATTTCAACTCCACATCAATGTTCTTAATAATGAGTAAGAAGATCAGGACACCTCAAAGGAAAAATATACAAAAATAATGTTTGCTCCAAGGTTCTTTGCTAACACTCAGACCCACTCTGGAAACTTCAGGAGAACTCTGTCAACCGGATGGGGACACAGGTCAGTGGTCAAGCTCTTGCCCAGCATGCATGAGGGCCTAGATTCATTGGTGTGTGTTCTCATCTTCCCTCCTTCTCTTCTTCCCACCCGCTCCCTCCTTCCCTCTCCCTCTGTCTTTTCTCTTTCCTGTCTCTCTTCCCTGTCTCTCTCTTTCTGTTTGTCTGTCTCCCTCCTCCAAAGGAGTCTAAAACAAAATGGCCAAGGCAATTAATTACTGGAGAAGACCATAATGGAAAAGACAAGAGTTCTAATTTGTCATTTCATAACTATAGAAACCAACACGTACATTCCCTTTTTTTCTGACTGAAAGGCTTCTTAGAAAACATGCTACAAAGTGTATACACATCTAGTTTGTGTGCTTTCTGCTTTTAAAATTTTTTTTTATTTATTTTGTTTTATGTATATGAGTGCTCTATCTGCATGAACACCTTCATGCCAGAAGAGAGCATCAGATCGCATTATAGATGGTCATGAGCCACCATGTGGTTGCTGGGAATTGAACTCAGGACCTCTGCAAGAGCAGCCATTGCTCTTAATGGCTGAGCCATCTCTCCAGCCTGCATTTTCTGCTTGTACTGTAAAGACCAATGTGTAGACTGGTAAAGGGACATGAATGAGGTTAGAATTTATTAGGCAGGTCAAATGGCCTACAGGTAAAGACAGAACTGTAGGAAGCCAGCAATGATTCAAATACCCTTTATAAGTCTCTGAAAGGGATGGGCATTGCAGGAAGAGAGGGGCACACACAGCAGGTACTGAAGGCATAGTAGCTCACTGCATTAGGTATAGTAGCTCACTGCATTAGGTTTAGTAGTTTACTGTATTAGTTAAAGAGGAAGGAGACTCCAGTGCCTTTGGAAGGGAGGCTAGGACTTCTCTTGATTTTACGGTGCTCAGAAGACCAAAAAAAAAAAAAAGGTTTTGAGAAAAATCGACAAAAGGCCTGGAAGCTTTCTACAAGAGCAGCCTGGCAACTAGTCTAA
>JADRCH010000081.1:2085843-2097904 GCA_019843965.1 Rhynchomys soricoides
TGTGTGTGAGTGTGTGGATGTGTGTGAGTGTGTGGATGTGTGTGAGTGTGTGGATGTGTGTGAGTGTGCGGATGTGTGTGAGTGTGTGTATTTTGAGTTTCAGTTGTTCTGAGTTTGTAAATGAAGAGTCAATTATAACTAACCAATGTTTACTTTATAAAATTTACTGTCTTTTAACAGAGTTCTTTGGGAAAAGACCCGTTCTTATGTCTGCCAACTTCTTGAAAGTTATTCTCAATCAACAAGTCTAGGGAGCCACATGGAGGGGACAGCAGACCTTCTTTGTGTATAAAGAGAAAAAACCTTAGGTGGGTAGCAAGGTGGCTCAACAGGTAATGGTGCTTGCCACCAAGACTTATGGCTTGAGTTTGATCCCTGGAACCAAATAAGGGAAGGAGAGAAGGAACTCACACAGGTTGTTTTGTAGCCCCATGCCACACCCTGCGACCAGTTCCCAAACAGCCACACTCACAAATAAATAACTGAATAGATAAAAAAGGCTGCGGCTGGTGTAGCCCATCACCTTGTCTACTTGGCCACACTGTGGGTGGTCTAAGATCCCGGAAGAGGAAACACTCAAACTAAAGGAGTGGCAAATATAGGCAAATAAGTACTGTCTTGCAATTAGACCCAAATGAGAACACACTAAGCCTGTGGTTATTAGCTCTGTAATGCTCTATGTGGAGCAGGAAAAAAAAAAAAAAAAAAAGAGAGAGAAAAAAGAAAAAAGAAAAAAGAAAAATAAAAAGACTAACTACTAACACCAATCCCTCTGAATCCGTTCTAACTCTCCATGATGGTGTCTGCGGTTCCTTTTAAGGACCCATTCCCTCCAAAGAGAACTGAATATGAAGGTTCAGTGTTACAAGCTCCTTTTCAAGGAAAAATTGGGTTATAGAGAATCAAACAAACAAAAATAAAACTGGAGAAGCAGCCGAAAGGCTTGCGGTGTTGCTGTCTTAGCAACCAGGACTGTACTCCATTAGCTAGCCTTTTCCCCCACCTTATAAGCAAGCAAACCCCCACACACATGTACACACATACACACACATCCTACACACACACACATGTACACACATACACACACACATCCTACATACACACACATGTACACACTTTCACACATACGAGAACACACGTACACATATACACCAGCACACAGCACACACACACATGCACACACACACACTAGTACACATAGCATGCATACACACTCATACCCTCACACACAAACATAGACACACATACACAACACGCATGTGCCTGCCTTTATTATCATCTTCAGGTCATGACTGTTTCTTCACAGGGTAAGAAATGGACATGAGTGAGTTTGCAGGTATCTTTCCTGAACTTGTGATTTTATGATTAAAAAGTCCACATACTATAACAAAACGTATTCCTATTTGCTCCTCTAGAGATCCTTCTGGGGGCACAAAATGCATTTGGTCTTTTTTTCTGTTTATGCAAGTAGATGTCCCATCCCCCATTTCTCTGGCTTCCACTTTGTTAGACTGTGTTATGGAGTTCTTTATATGGGTCCCAAAGACATTGGAAAATCAATTAGAAGTTGATCTTAAAGTTTGTTTCATATGCACCACACACACACACACACACACACACACACCCGTTAGCCTTTGGGACTTGTACTTTGGAAAGCAGTAAGACTATCGTGCCCATGATGGAGTCTGAGAAACTTTTCTCCCCTTCCTCATACTCTTTAGCATCCACTTCCTCCTTCCTAAAATCTCAGAAAGTCACAGTGTTCTTCTTGGAAGCAGGGGTAATGCTGGCTGGGGAGAGGCAGGGGCTGGCAAGCACAGAGGTGACTCATTCCAGAAGTGCCGGCATGGAAGGAGCCACCACTGAGTAGGTAGTGAGACTGCTGGCTCAGTGCCTCCAGCTATAGGCATCTCAGCCTAGTCGCCCCACCCTGGCAACTGACTCAAACAAAGCCAGGTTCCCACTGAGCCCGTGGAAGACACAAGGAAGACAGGAAATAGGCAGACTAGGAGAGCAACTGTCCACACAAAATGAATACAGCCATCGTTTGCCAAACTCTGTCTTAAACACCTTTCTTACACACTCAGGAATGCCCCCAAACCAAAGAGTTCTTGAAAACATTCTTTTCAGAGGCCAGAATGTGCAGCAGGCAGAATCTGGCTGAGCGAGAAGGGCCTGAACTCAGATGCTGATCTGGGCAGGTGGCCTCATGTCTCTGAGCCATGGTTTCCTTGGTATGGTAAAGGGGACAAACGAAGTTCATCTTAAGAGTGTACTGTGAGGATCAGAGAATAATTGCTTTCTTCTCTTCTCTCCCCTCCCCCTTTCCTTTCCGTTTCTCAAACACACTCTCTTCTCGTTCCTGCTCTCCCTATACAACTAGGTGTTAAAACCTTAAGTTGCATTGGGAAAAAGGCAGCCATCTGTCTTGAGGGTGGAGAGTAGCCTGGGAAATCCAGAATTGGAACTAAAATACGGGATAGGGTAAGGAAAGCATTTATTATGAAAGTGCTACCCTCACAGAGGGTTAAATTGGAGCCCAAATGGTGCAAGGAAGATATCCGAGCATGGGCAGCCAGGAGCATGCTCATCACTGGGCCTGAGTCTGATAAAGAAGCAGTTATAAGAGGGATACCTGACATGAGGTGTGGGGCTTGGGCTCGGAGACAAGGTCCCAAGTACCAGAAAGGACATAAGGGTCAGTCAAAGAGAATGACTCTAGTCAAACTGAAGGCCATTTGAACACTGAAATAAGCAACAGACATGAGTTAATCATTCAATAGAATGGGAAAATATAGAACCATATTGATAGAAATAAACTGACGGTTTGATAAGGAATGGGATATCATAACAATTAAACCCAAAAAGAGGACCATTCTATAAAATTGTTGGCCCATAATTTCATAAGGCAGAGAAGTAAAAAGATACATTGAGAAGGTCTTCTAGCGTGAGCAAGGCTGAGGATAAGGGATACTTAAGCACGGTGTGCAACTTGGAACTGGATTCTTGAAAGAACAGTCTTTAGCCATTTGATGAAAAATAAAATCTGAAGATTAGTGGTAATGAAATATTAGTATTTATTTTCAGATCGCGGGGGGGAACTATATAATGGCAAATGTGCTTGTTTGTAACAATGACACATTAATGTAGGCAGAATGATGGAGAAATCAAGCGGGGAACTTGGTCTCATATGGTAAGGAGGAGGAGGAGGAGGAGGAGGAGGAGAAGGAGGAAGAGGAGGAGGAAGAGGAGGAGGAGGCGGGCTTTGTGCTATATTTACCATTTTTCTACAAATTTGAGGTTGTCTCCAAATACAAGGAAAGCAGTGTCAGACACTTGGCACTGTAGTAGAAACTATTTGGACCCCGATCAAGTCTCCTTTACCAATGCATGCACAGTTCTCCAGCTGCTGTGGGCATGAGGATTGTCAACTCATCTTCCCTACCTGTCCCCCATGCCAATCTTTGGCTCCATGGTAGTTATAAAGACAATTGTCCCATACTTCAGAGTAGGCAGCAAGACAACTTTATAGTCTGGCTTTTTTCTTCACAACTGATGCAGCCCAAGGCTAAATATGATCTTAGACCCACCCCCATCCTCAGCAGACTCCACCTCAGACTTTTTCTAAAGACCAACTCTTGAAAACCACAGGCATCTGAATCCCTGCCCTAGGTTCTGCTTCTAGGGTTCTGCTAATGACGACAGTTACATGCCAGCTATCATTGTTAGTGACAACACTGTCCCGAGCTATGTCAATGAATGCATTCTAAGTCCAGACACATACTTCACAAATACATTGAACTTGAAGGCTTGTAATATTTCTGCAGAATGACATTGTTTTTGGAGGGGAACTGTACTTAGCTGTCAGAAGGTAGAGCTCTGCAAAGAACCCATTTTTAGCATTCCACTTGTAGGATGCTACAAAGCTCTGAGCGAGTCTCTTGTCCTGCTTTAACTCATGGCATCCCGCTGCCGGTCCAGGTTTTAATGAGATCCTAGTCTGAGCTGAAATATGAAGTGGATACTTGCTTGTTAAGTTTCATCCATTCTTTCATTCAGCAAATGCTTAAACTTTAATTCTCTTGGGAATAAGGGACCAAGGAGAATATATACAGCTGAGAGTACCTGGCTCCAGTGAAGTCAGTTTACTATAAAAGATGTCACAATTACCAGGGAGGACACAGGTAACTAGGATTTAGTGGACATTGAGACAAAAGCTTCCAGAGAAATATTAAGATGTTTTAAAAACTCACAGAAGGCTGTGACAGTTTCTGGACATACCAGTGAAGGCTTGGTAGAAGCCTTTGACCAGGGCCTCCACAAATGAGGTCTAGAGCAGGATGTGATGACATTCCCAGCCAGGTTACTGCTTGTTACCATGTAGGCTGATGAGCCTGGCTTGCTCTCCATGCTTTAAGAAGGCAGAGCACCTTGACAGCCAGCACAACAAATGTGTGTCATAATAAGCAATTATTGATCAGGGAGACATTTTTATGGTGTTTTGGGAGTAACTGAATTATATGCACTGATGTGTTCAATTTTTAATTGTTTACCAGTTCACTGGGAGTAAAAGTGGAGCAATAAAACAGATGATACCCTATTCCTTGAGATCCCCACTCTCCTTGAGCATGACCTTCCTGCAGAGTTGCCTTAATCACTGGGGATGAAAGACAAAGTCCAGGGACTTTTATGATGCTGCCCATAACACCCATGAAATGTTTCACTGTCGCTATGGATAATGCACCAAAAATAAATAGCACATAAACACATTTAATCACTGGAGAGTTTGACTCACCACCAAGACATGAAAACACTCTGAAGTTAATCACCCTGGCTTCATTTAGAGAAAGTGACAGGGAAAGTTGAGCTTAAAATCCTTACTATCCCCCCAAAGGGTGCGATCAAATGTAAATCAGCACAAAATTATGAAGGCACATGAGCAGAAGATAAGAAATGAATACAGCCCCACATGAATCATCCCGTCTGTTCCTCCTGTCAAAGCACAAGAAACAAAAAGAACTGAAAACTGTTACTCTCACATAAACATGGCAGTATAGGCATGGAAACACAGAAAGAGCTCTATCCAAAGAGTCCTTGTAGTCTAAGAATCAGGTCAATAGTTCAAAGAAAAGAATATATTTTCTGGGCTGGTGAGATAGCTCAGTAGGTAAAGATGCTTGCTGCTAAGCCTGATCACCCGAGTTCAATGCCCTGGGCCCACACGGTGGAAGGAAAGGGCTTCTTCCTGCAAGCTGCTCTGATTGACTTCCATGTATGTGTATGCACACAAATGTACACACAGACACACACACACAGAGACACACAAGTACATGCATGTGCACACATGTAGACAAACAGAAAAAAATGAATATATTTCTACAAAACGATATCATGCATATTACATAATTCAATTTTCCCTTTTGAGTGATAAAAGTAAGGCTAGACCCCTCTTTTGCCCTTCATAGCAGTACTATCTATCTGATTTAAACTTGCCAACGACAGGGCTTGAGTGGCAAATGCTCACAGAATGAGGAGGGGGGAGGAGTGCAAGCGGCCATTACCCCGCACCTCTGCCCATTAAGTGGAATTCAAAGCCATTACCACAGAGAACAAGGGCATAAAAAACTATCTCTAGATATTACAGAGAAATGTAATAGCAGCCAGGAGATAATTGAGAGATAAAGGAGCTGACAAGATCAGTGCCTGACTGAATGGTTTTAAGTGACAAGGACGTGTTCATGAAAGGTAAAATGGCTTCATTAAGATCAGACCTCTGCAGAAAGCAGGCTGCCATCATCCCCAAAGCTCAGGAACACATACGGTGTAGTATGAGGGTTATTCCCTGGACACACTAACTGGAATGTCTTCACATTTGGTTTTGTTGTTGTTGTTTTGCTTTTTTAAAGAATGTCATATAAGTAGAATTATTCACTGGCTGGCTTTTTTACTTAGCATAATGAATCTGCTGTTGTCTGTGCAGTAATTTAAAAATTCCATCATCTTGCTGAGTAGTATCATTGTATGCACTTGCCAGAGTTTGTTTTCTCATTACCCTATTGAATACATTCAGTGTTATTTGTAATGTTGGCACCTATGAGTAAAAATGTTATAAGTATTTACATAGAGACTTTCATGTGAACATAGGTTTTTGTTTCCTTTCGTCAAATTCCTAGATATGGGACTTCATGGCATATACTGAGATTATGTGCATATATAAACATTTTACATTTACATAACTATGTATATAGAGCTGGGCTTTTAGACTAAGGGAATAAAATCCAAATATTTGAATGAGCATTCAGAAAATAGATAATAACAGCCCACAGTTTAAAATGACAATAAAATAAGACTGAGGATATGTAACTTATTTTTATTAATAATACCTAGCATCAGCAAGGAAATGGATGAAAAGGGTAACCCCGTGTTGACCTAATCATGAAGTGCATTAGTGGAGCTTTTCTGGAGATTGACTTGGTAGAAGTAATCAGAACAAAGTAGATGCATGGGTCTCGTTTCTACCTTCAGAAATAGTCATGGTCATGTGTAGAGCAAATGTTCTAGAATTTTTCATTATGGAAAGAGGAGACAATTACATATTCATCAACAGAGAAAGAACCATAACTCATGGGACATTCCTTTCCTCTGAGGACATCAAGGCAGCCTTTCAAAAAACATGGCCTTGTTCTCTGAAACAAGATGATCTCGAAGATATTATTGAAAAATATGACGTGTGTTTATAACTTACAAAAAGACAGACATTGGTGAGACGTGAGGACTACAGGTGGAGACCGTGGAGATGACAGAGACAAACCACAAGCAATCGAAACACAGAGTTGT
Source organism: Rhynchomys soricoides (assembly GCA_019843965.1). NCBI lineage: Eukaryota > Metazoa > Chordata > Mammalia > Rodentia > Muridae > Rhynchomys > Rhynchomys soricoides. Next base: position 2,092,681 of record JADRCH010000081.1, read on the forward strand.
GAAGTCCAGTTCCAATGGATATACCTACAGAACGACTCCCACCCTTATGCTTAGGGAACATTTCAAAAGAGAGGGTGAAAGACTGTAAAAGCCAGAGGATCAGGGAATTCACTGTAAAATTTCATCTCTTAGGAATGTCAGAGCTACTCCCATAAGGTCTCACCAACATGAGCTGACAATGACAGCATTAGGCATGCCAAAGTGGATGGGGGAAAGCCCACAGTGGCCATGCGATACCTAACAGGTACTGGGAACCAGACATAGGTTCCCTGAAGAGCACAAGGACTCCTAACTGCTGAGCCATCTCTCTGTGCTATGGACAGGGAGGGGCTCGTGAAGCCCTACTCTGAGCTCAAGAACTACTGTAGTTGATGGCTGCTGGGAAAGAATCATTTTTCTTAGGGATGTTGTGGCTGGTACACTGCCCATGCTTTGGTTGATTGACCCAACCCATGTGCACACGATCAGCATAGACTGGACTCAGTGGTAATTAGAGAAAAAAAAAAAAAAGACAGGAATGAAAGTTGGAGGGGGTTTTGTTGGGGGGGTGAATGTTCAGGGGAATAAGGAATGGATATGATCAAGCTACATTGTATGTATGTTTAACCATATATTACCAAAGAATAAGTTAAAAAATTCTGTTGTTTTAAAAGTTGTATCAAAAACATAGTAGGAGTTGGGTGATGAAGGGTGCTTGGATTTTCCCCATGAATAAAGCATTATGGGTACACACAGCGAATGAATGACTCCTGGGAGAAGTGTGTGTTAGAAGTTGACTATGAAAGATGTAATTTTCAGCCAGGCAGTGGTGGTGCACACCTTTAATCCCAGCACTTGGGAGGCAGAGGCAGGTGGATTTCTGAGTTCGAGGCCAGCCTGGTCTACAGAGTGAGTTCCAGGACAGCCAGGGATACACAGAGAAACCCTGTCTTGAAAAACCAAAAAGAGAGAGAAGAGAGAGAGAGAGAGAGACAGAGACAGAGAGAAGAAGAAGAAGAAGAAGAAGAAGAAGAAGAAGAAGAAGAAGAAGAATGTAATTTTCATACTCAGCATTTCAGATTCATAGTACCAGAGAATCAAATGTAGGGGTAGAAAAACTGCCCTTCTGTAAGACACTAGTCAAAGACTGTCAGAAACTGTCAGAGTGTCAGAGTTGCAGGCTTATCTCTGCCCACTAGCTTGTTTGGGGAAGGAAACTCATCCATGACATGAGTGTGCTGAGAAGTCAGCCAATGTTAATCTCCCCCAGTCTGCTTGACATAATAGAAACAGATATTGTTTTCATAAGAGATAACTGCATGGATAATCACTGCTTCTGAAAAAGAAATGGGACATTCATGGGAACAGAAGCAACAATCAAGGGGCTAAAGGTCAAGACCCATATTTTAACCCAAAACCAGACATTTAAACATGACACCAAAGACAAAAATCTTAAGGAAAATACCAATAGGATTTAATTACATAAATCATTCTAAATGTTAAAATATAAACAATATTTAAAATATACTGGGTAAAGAACTTATATGGTAGAAAGGTTAATATACGTAACTTTAAATAAAAGTGTTCTAGTGCTGGGGAGATTACTCAGCCATCAAAGCATTTGCTGTGCAGGAAAGAAAATCAGTGTTCAGATCCCCAGAACCCATCTAAAAGCTTCAGAAGGTAAGGACAGGGGATCCCTTAAGCAAGCTAGTGACACTGGCAGTATTTACAAACTTTGGGTTTGATTGAGTGATTCTGCTTCAATGTATAAGGTGAACAAAAAATTAAGGAAGATTCCTAACACCAATCTTGTGCTTCCACATGCATGTGCATTCACAACCACACACACACACACACACACACACACGCATGCATACAAACATGCACACACACACACACAACATTAAAAGGGAAAAAAGTTTGTGTTCTGCTTTTGGTTTTATTTCTTGAGACAGGTTTCTCTATGTAGCTTGGCTGTCCTGCAACTTACACAGTAGGCCAGGCTGGCCTTGAACTCACAGAGATCCATCTGCCTCTGCCTCCCAAGTGCTGGGATTAAAGGCATGAACCATCACTGCCCCAAAAAGGTAAAAAAAAAAAACAAAAACCTTATCTAAAATTTTACAAAACCAAATAGCTTAATAGAGTTGTACAAATTTTTTAGGTAGTACACCAAGGAAAAAATTACTGGTGGCTAACAAATATATAAGAAAGAACATTCAATCAGATAATCAAAGAAAATGTCAAAAAATCACAATTCTTTCACAAAATGAAGTATTTTATATTCACTAATATTCAATATTTAATTCATATATTGATTAAATATCTGGTTTATTATTAAGTCTTAAATTTGTACATATATCTTAGGCATAGAAATTATAGTTTTTCCCCATAGGAAAAAAATAATAAATGTGCACATGGTTTTAGGGAGGACACTGCTGCCCTGTGCAAAACATAAGTACAAAACAAAAAGTAGGATTTGCCTAAACATGTGATACACATGCATTAAGCAATCATTAGTTTCTGGGTTGAGGAAGAATAATTGAAAATAAAAGATAAGGAATCTTCCCTTACTATAAAAAGTCAGGTTAAAAAATAGCACTAGAGTTTGATGTATTATTTACATAAACATGTACAACAAAGAGCCTTGATTCAAGCCTGGCACATCACTATCAAATATGGCTAGCTACAAAGAACGAAATCCATTTGTTTTGTTTCTCTATAGTTTCTAAAACTTCTACCATGAGCATTCTAAAGTCTTTTTATAAAATAAAATAAAATAAAATAAAATAAAATAAAATAAAATAAAATTTGTGGAAGATAGAAAAAGCATCCTGAGAGTCTGTGCTGGCAGGAGGAGGGACAGTACAGGGTTTCACATAGAAAATAAATCTGAAGACCAAATTTAGTCCAGTGGGTCTTTCTGTTTATTGTTCCTTCTTAGAATTCATTTTTAGAACTTTAAATACCCAAAAAAGTACCTCTAATTATAACATTTTGGAGTCTGAAAACAACTTGTTCTGAAATCTCTCATTTATTAGTAGAATGGCATAATCTTATTTGCCTGGCTGGCAATTTATGCTTTTCACTGTGTTCTATGGGAACACAGACTGGCATGTAGCTTTGTCATCACTGCTGTCTATTCTCTTTCCTCCACAGCTATTGGAAACAGTATGCATACTATTTGTTTTTACTAACAAACAAACAAACAAACCAACCAACAAACCCAGCACAGATTCAATGGCACACCCTCAGGAACTGGATAAAACCCAATGTCAAGAGTCTTATTATTTATCCCCGAGAACAGTAAATCCTACTAGTGTAGCGAGAGGCTACCTTCTACAAGCTGCTTATGTCTCAGTGGCTATCTGACATGTATCTAGTGGAGGAGGCCTCAGTCTGTAGACACCTGCAGCCTACTGCCCAGCATACAGTCCACATATATGTGCACATGCACACATGGTATGGATTTCTGTGTGTTCAAATGCTTCTCACAAGTCTGTGCTGTGAAGGTTATTACCATGGAGACAGAAACTTCTGGAAAAAAAATGTCACAAATGTTTGATTAACCCAGAGATAAAAATGTGCTCAATGGAAGACTGGCAAGTGCTTTGTTTTGGGGTCACAAATTCCGATGGCAGTTGGAATGAATCTGAGGCCAGTTTCAATTAACTATCTTTTCTCTAGGAGTTCATCAAAAAAAAGAAAAAGGAAAGAAAAAAAGAAAGAAAAAGTTTGTTTGTTTTTATGAGACATGGTCTTGTCATGCTGCTCAGGCTGGCTTTGAATTTTTAGGTGCCAACTATCCTCCTGCCTCAGCCTCCTGAGTAGATGTAACTGTAGGTAAGTTCTTCTGTGTCTGGCTAACTCTGTTTATAACTTCTATAAAGAAGACTCTACTCTTCATGCTTACAATGTGATTTTCTTCCTAACTGAACAAATAGACTGTAGTATTTCTGTACAATGCAAGATTTTTTTCAGTGATAATAGAAAATAAGGGATGAAGCCAAGCCACAAGCGGACAAGATGAAGCAAGCTGAAATCAAAAGCCATGAAGAGCACTGATACAGACCAGTGAGGGCGGGAGCAGAGACAGGTGGAGCGTCGGGACTCTTATGGCGCAAAACTTTTTTGTTTGACGCTGCAAGGGCAGAAGTATGTCCTTATGTATTTGTCAAAAGGCATCAAATATATAGCTCAAAAAAAAAAAATGCCAGGACTGGGGATGTGTGTGCCCAGTGTGTGCCCAGCATGAGTGAAGTTCTAGAGGAAGGATGCGGAGATCTCAAGGCTTTCTGTTCAGTTTTTCTGTAGCCCTAAAACCCCTCCAAAAAGTCATTTCATTAAAAAAACAAAAACAAACAAACAAACAAAAAACCAAACCACCAACAGTGCGAAATTTACATTTATATAAATTAGCATTTATATACAAGGAGGGGATAAACTTACTTCCGGTTCACAATTAGCCACTCTCGAAGATAGGTCTGAACACAATCCCTGACGTGAGGATCCAGTTCAACTCTAATTAGGTGAAAAATAAGATAACAACAAGTTATTACTGGGCAAAAGTGATAAATCCTTTCCATAATCAAGGGACACACCACCATTTCAAATCCGTATCAATGAGGATGTTCGGGATGTTCTTGCCCATTCGTTTTAAGTATACAAAGTGTTCCTAAGGCAATGATACTAAATAAGTATGCTGTCGCCTTGTACTCTGTTGAGTTTCTTTGTCATAGAGAATTGCTAAAGTACATCTATGCCTTGGCATTAAGATACTCACAGGGAGACACAGGTATAGTTAAACACTGAACATGAAAAATAAGCTCACATAGTTATTTGTAACAGTTACTTTTTGCTCTTGTGTGACTTTGTTAGGGCATGTGTGTTTTCCATTTAGAAAGCCAAGAATAGCCGCCTTGGGCTTTGGTGGCTTTGAAGACATAGGTTTTGGATTCCTGTCATACCTGCTGAGAAGTCCACCATTAGAGATAGTCTCCGTATGTCTCACAGTCTTGAAATCAGAAATAATGACAGTAATAAAGCTTTCTGTATTGTTAGAAACACATCAGTACTAGACAAATGGGCCTGAGAGCTACAAGTTTTTTATTTAAATATTTTTGCGATTATAATATAATTTTATCATTTTCCCCTTTCCCTCCTCCAAAGTCCCCACGTCTTTATTCGAACCCATGGCCCCTTTTTCTTTAATTGTTGTTATATGAGTGTGTGTGTGTGTGTG
>JADRCH010000081.1:2097914-2268617 GCA_019843965.1 Rhynchomys soricoides
GCGCATACACATAGATATGAATGTGTGTGTGTGTGCGCATACACATAGATATGAATGTGTGTGTGTGCGTGCATACACATAGATATGAATGTGTGTGTGTGTGTGCGCGCATACACATAGATATGAATGTGTGTGTGTGTGCGCATACACATAGATACTCATAAATACAGCTATCTCAGTCCACACAGTGCTACCGGTACGTTTTCAGGGCTGATCATTTGGTATTGAATAGGTGATTGGTGTGCTCTTCCCTGGGGAAGACTATTCCTCTGGCTCTCAGTAGTCCTTAGCCACCGTAGTTCTTTGTCTAGGGCCGAGGCCTCTGGGCTTCACCCGTCCATGCTATACTGTAAGCCTTGATTTTGCATTTGTGAGACAGGGATGGTCTAATTTGTATCTCGATGTCCTCCAAAGGACCACCTGTTAAAGTCTTAGTCTCTGGCATGACATACTTGAGAAGTAACTCTTCAGGATGTGGGGTCTTATGAAAGGTGCTGAAGGGGACTGTGGGACACTGCTCTCTTCCTCTCTGACTTTCGCACCTGGCCATGAAGTGGTCACAAATTACTCCTCCTCTGCTATAGTCTCTCACCACAATACTCTGCTGCCAAAGAGCCAAAGCAATGCAGCCCAAACAGCTGGGGGCTGAAATTATCAAAGTTATGAGCCAAAATAAATGTTCCTTCCTTTTAGTTGATTTGTCACGGATATTTGTTACAGTAAAGGGAAACTGGCTAACACAAGGAGACAGGACAGAGCTCACTCATGGAACTGTTATCATGTTGGACTGCCCAGCCCCAAGCTCCATTCCTCATTGACTCTGTAGCCTTATGCCAGTCATTCAACCCTTCTCTGTCTCAATTTCTTCATCAGCAAGTGGTAGTGTAACAAGAGCACCTCCTTCAGAGAATCACGATGAAGATTTGCTGCTAGCATGCAAAGTGCTTGAAAGGGTGTCTGGTGCACAGTAAGAGCTCTGTGCTAGTTGACCCTTAGGTGAATCACTATGCACTGAGCACTGACTCAAGCACCTAACATGGATGGATTCAACAGGGCAGGCACTACTGTTATTCTTGTACAGAAGAATGAGGTGATGAGGACATTCATCCAAGTCATAGACCAAGTGGCCATATGATGTCATATGACTAGCCTATGGTCATTAAGCTGGCATCCAGCAGTCCAATTCTAAGGCATGTAATCTTAACCTCCTTTGGACTGTCCCATCCTGTTTCTACTGCATCCCTTAAACTGTCTTAGCTCCCACAGGGCTTTCCAAAGCCTTTGGCTAAACCAATGTAGAAATCATGTACATCTGCCTACCATGTGTGAGGTCTGTGCTAGTTCCTCAGCACCAGAAAACAAACAAAGCAAACAAGTAAACAAACTGTCTACATCTAGGTAGCAATATTATATGTGCTGTATAGTTTAGTGGATTGAGTAGTTTTGCTCCTTTTAAAATATGTGTGTATATGTGTGTGCTGCTGAGTGTGTACGTGTGCATGCAGAGGCAATAAGTAGATGTTGGGGATCTTCCTCAATTACTCTTTAGTTTTGTGGGAGGGTCTCTCAATGAGCCTGGAGCTTACTAACTGGCTAGATTGGCTACCCAGCAAGCCCCAGGGCTACTCTCTGCCTCTCTAGCACTGGAGTTAAAGTACACACGTACCACTATACCTTGCTTTTTTTGGTGGATGCTGGGGATCTGAGCTCAGGTCCTCATGCCATCTCCTCAGGCCCCGAAATGTTTTTTAATTAAAAATTTATTAACTTCTTTGTAATTCTAGGGATCAAATGGAAGACCTTGCAAATGTTACCACTGCCCTGCCACCCACCCCCACCCCTACAGCTCCACCACAATCCAAAGTTGGGCGTGCTATTGCACACCTTTGATCCCAGCACTTCGGAGGCAGCAGCGGGAGGGCTGTGACTCTGAGTTCAGCTTAAGCTACACGGCAAGACCCTGTTTCAAATAAGAAAGAAAGAAAAAGAAAGAAAGAGAGGTTCAGAATCAGCACCCTTCCCCTCTCATATTTCAAGAAAATAATTTACCCTTCCTCTGGCAGAGAGTGCTGCAAAGTCCTACATTCCTTGGGTGTGAAGGCCACATGCAGGTCATCATCAGTGAGGTCCCCCAGCTCCTGGGCCAGCTCCGCATCCAAGCTGTTTAAGTGTGTCATCACGAGTCCTTCAAAGTCCACCGGCTCAACGGGCTCATAAAGCTGAGGCTGGAGGGACAGGGAGGGGAGAATGCCGTTCCCACCAGGCTTCCTGGTGGAGTAGACAGACACACAGGCACGCAGGCGGAAGATATCTGCCCTGCCCTCCCCTTCAACCCAGCGGTTCACTTTTAGCCTAAATGAAGCGACTGGAGAAGCTGTCAAACTGCAATTGTGACAAGAGAGGGAAAGAAAGGCAGTAGCAGAAAGTCAAGTCACAACACGATGAGTAATTAAAATCACACCCCAAGGCAGACTTTTTCTCTGCTTAATTGCAGCTTGATGCGGAATCCTGAGGAGATCCAAAATGAGATCACAGGCTTTGAGGAATTTTTATAATTTCTCCTGCAAAAACTCTCTGAGGCTATGTGTTGTTTACTCAAACACAGTGAAAAAGAGAAAGAAGGCAATTCTCCAGAAACTCAGGCAAATGCAGCACTCCTGGGGCTGTGTGCTCAGACGCAGTGTTTCCCTTGGCCTGAGATGTCTGTATACTGCTGCTCTACGCCAGCAGTTTAGACACAGTCCCAGCTGACCTGGAGCCAGCCTTGTGGCTAAACCACTCTAAGGCTGAGACTTCCAAACACTACTAGCTGGGAAGAAACTCACAGGACTGAATCTGGGTGAGCAAACCCTGAGGATCTGCTGAGGAAAGCTGTCCTGTCTTCATTTCATGGAGGTGGGGAGGGAATAGACAGGATAGAAACCTAAGGTAACTGAAACAATGTTGCTCTTCAGTTGATAGTATTAAGAACGGGACACATTTTGCCAATCCCCTATTAAACAAAATGTATCTTCTAGCCCAGGGCATGCAAAGATCCAGAAACCACTGCCTTAAGGCAGCAAGAGCCACTTAGATCAAGGAGATTGGCCCAGAAATAACCATAGCAGTAAAGTAGAGGCTGGGTCCCTCTGAGGTGTTCCTTTGCAGCAGGCTGTGTGAACTCAGCCGAAGTGAACACTGTTCTCCCAAAAGTGTCACAAACCAAAAGCCCCAGATTCCGGACCTGTCCTCTAGGAGGGCCTGAGGGAAGGGCTGACAAAACTGGTTTTCCATTCCCTTCAGCCCACATACCAGCAGGCTTTAAGTTGGGCTGGAGGAATTGTGCTATTGAAGAGGCAAAGGGCAAAAGGATTCCAGAATGTTTAACTATGGCTTTCATGTCCCTTTCCCAAGACAGGAATGACTTACTCCTGAGAGAGAAGATACAGCTGCCTGTGATGGCAATTCTTAGTTGTTAACTATGTCTGGAATCAACTAGAACTCAAGCAGCCGGGCATACCTGTGAGAGGTTTTTCTTGATTGGATCATTTGAGATAGGAAGATACACCTTATAAATCCGGATCATTTGAGGTCATATTTGAGCTTACCCTAAATCTGGGCCACACCTTCTGGTTGCAGCCCACAGAAAAGGACATGGAAGAGGGAAGCTTTTACTTTTTGCCTGCTTGCCCCCACTCTCTCTGCCAAGTTTGTTTATCCTGCTGCTGAGGCCTTCCTTTATCAGAATTAGAACCTGTGTCTTTGGGATCCCAAAGTATATTAAAGACCAGTTGGGAGCACAGTCTTGTGGACTGAACAACTGCTGGATTATTGGCCTTTCTGTCAAAAGGTGGCCATTGTTGGACTAGCCGGACTAGCCTGTAAGGGACTTTAATAACCCCCTTTAAATAAATAGATATTCATTCTACCAATCCTGCTCCTGTAAGGAACCCTGACTAAATCCATTCCCCTACTTCTGGCCCAGATTCTTTTAGATGGCTAACTTACATAGCACTCACTGTCAACAGGATGCAATGGAGGCAGAGGACAGGGTTACAGGATGAACCGAGAGCAAAGAGCTCCCTTTGATCATCAGGTGATAAGAAGACAGGAAAGTATCCCCTGGTTCTGACTGTAGCCTGAAGTCAGCGGAGGAAGGGACCACAGTACTCATGAAGGCCTTTCCAAATCAGTCTACTAGAACCCAGGGAATACACAGGTTAATTATCTTCATCTTCAGATGACTTAATAATTTACCATTGATCATATGGCTAGGAAGTAGCACATTTGGAATCCAAACATAGGCTGTCTTCTTAACCACTATAATTTTGATTATTTTTCTCTTATATATGCCTTCCAGAGAATCAATATTTCTTAAAGTAACTGAAGTGCAAGGTGACAGTTAAGTGGGCATCAAAACAGGTAAAAATTGCATTTACAACTTCCCACAAATTCGGCTCGGAACTTCTCAGGGGATTGGATGCTCAGATATAATAGTAAATAAATGAATGACAGTGTTAGTGAGTGTATTATAAGGAACTCAAGCAGCAGGTAATGAAATATGCTTTAAAAGCATCGTGAAACAGTTATGCTTAGTGAATGAGCACAGAGCACTGGGGGGAAAAAAAGAGTCCAGCCCAGCTAAGATAAAACCCCAGCCATGTTCCTGAAACTTGAAGCTATAAAGGTGAAAACTCAGAAACTGTTATAGGACAGATGGACCAAAGACCAGGGGCAGATGATGGGCTGTCCCATCATATACAATTGCTCACTGAGCCTCGACTGAATTAGGTACTAAGATACAGAGAGCATGGGGCAGCCCTCTAATCGACCATTGGATAATGACATTTAGCCTTCTCAAATATACCCACACAAATAGACAACAAACTCAAACTCTTTATGTCTGGACATAGTCCAGGGGTGGAGCAGGCTGTAATCTCAAACTGTAGGATGGAATCATTGCCAGACCACACCTCTCTAGAACATATCAGCTGGTACTTGGTAACTTCTTTCCTTATTTCTATACTGAAACTGATAAGGTAGAGTCTGCTCATCCCAGTGTGATATAAACTTGTCCCGCCAGTGGGAATGGGGGCAGGTTCCAAGTTCTCTTAACTTGATAGACCTTCAAGCTGTTTTTCTTCTTGCAAGTTCAAATAATAGCCAAGAAGCGAACAACCAAATAATAGCCAAGAAGCGAACAGCCAAGAGTCTGTTCTCTAGAATAACTATAGTTTTAATCTCTTGAGCAGGTTTTACCATGAGGCAATCAACACAAACAGGAAGAAATAAATGCATACACAGCACCCACAAGTGCGCGCATGTACACCTGTACACACACACGCGCGCGCGCACGCGCACACACACACACACACACACACACACATTTGTCAAATACTGAAGAGTTACAGCTGCAGTGTACTACATGAGCAATGACCTTTGAGCATGAGGTAAGGTAGCAGTTACATTGTATCTTTAGCTCTCTGGCTTCTAAGGGTCCAAGTCTTTCCTTGACCACTCTGCTTTCTCTTCTCTTCTGTTGAGCCATGTGTCTTCTTAGTCAGCAGAGAACACAAAGTCCCTAGTCTAAATGCCATGATCCAAAGCGATTTCAAGATTATCTTTGTTCAGGTGGAGGGGGGAGGGTGTGTGTGTGTGTGTGTGTGTGTACATGCACACACACTTTTGATGGTCAGGAAGTAGAGCATCAGCTCCACTCCAACCATGCGGTTCCAGCCTGATCTGCTTTCCTCCCTGACAACCAGCTCCATGGATTTCAGGCTAGGCTAGCCCAGTGCTCCCAGAACTTCCTCCTCTTACCTGCGTGAATGAACATTTTGTGTTCTCAGCTATGGCTTGGCGATGCTGCTGTAGCTATGGTCTCCCCTATTGCCCACTCTGCTTCCTGGCTGTTTCTGGGGCATGCCAAAAACTCTTGCCTTGCAGACTGGACACAGGTTCTTCCTTCTGCCTGGAATACCTTCTTTTGGCAAGCTGCTGGGCTCATGCTCAGCACTTCTTGGGTATCTCCATCCCAGATAGAGGTTCTCAAAGACCACCCTGCCTACAACAGCATCTCACAGTGGTTCCTTTTGCCTGTTTGATTCTTTGAAACCCTTCCTGCCCTCATCACAGCTGACATCCATTCACTTGTTTATACCCATCTCCTAGTCTAAAGTGTCCCACATGAACAAAAGATGGGCCCCTGGTTATACCCATGCCTGTTATCCAGAGCTCCTACAGCAGTTGCAAGTACAGAGTAAGACCCAGTAAACATTTCCTCAGTGAATAAAAAAGACAGTCACTACTCTACACTTAGCAAAGCTAAAGGCAGAAAGTTATCTCTGCCTTCAGTGATTTCAATGTTCTTTGTGATCTAAAAGAGGCTTGCTTCCCTGCCTCCAGCAACTTCTTCCACTAATGCCACTGTAGATGCTGAGATGGCACCGCGGCCACCAATCTGTTTTTTTTTTTTTAAATAAGTCAAATGTGCATGTACACATGTACAAGTGTACACATGTGTGAAGGCCAGAGGTCAACCTGACATTTTCCTCAGAAGCCATCTGTCTTGTTTTTGGAGGCAGGAGCTCTCCCTGGGACATGGGGCTGTTAGATTAGGCTGCCTAGCCAATGTGCCCCAGGAATGCTCCTGTCTCCACCTTCCCAGTGCTGTGATTGTGAGTGCTTTTAATGAGGGTTCTGGGGATTAAACTCAGGTCCTCATGCTTGAGTGGTAAGCACTTTCCACATCGAGCCATTTCCCTGGCCTGTATCCATCCCTGGGTACAGTGACTATAACCAAGCGCCTGCTCTTCGTGCAGAATGCACTGTGAATGTGTATGGAAACTACACTGAGCGCTGCATTTTCTGCCATGTCGATCCCGTACAATCAACAACACAGCACAGCCAACTCTGGGAAGAAATTAAGTGAGAAATAACAATGGCATCTGAGGCACAAAGGAGGCCAGGAGTTAGGGAGCCAGCTCTCAAGTCACCCTTAGCTGGGAAAGAAAAGAGTACTGTATTTCACAGAAGCCAATGTGTGCACAAGAAGGAATGTGCATGAGACATCTTTAAGCCATGAATGTTAGACACATAAACAGGTCCTGTAGCCATGGTGCTCAGGTGCATGCCCAGGGTGTGGCTTTTTACATCCTTTACCTCTCCCAGAGCTGTCATGATCTGGCTGTTCTTTCTTTTCTCTTCAGATTTTTCTATTTTTAACAATACTATATTTTCCTTCATTAAATACTTTTTCCTACTTAAAAGTTATTAACCACGGCCTAGGTCTTCAATCCTCCTTGCTGCTTTAGAGTCAGATCCCAACCTGTTCATTTATGTACTTCCTATACTTTCCACTTTTAATAACCAGAGGAAAGGCATACATCTTACAGGTTGTTTGTTTGCTTGCTTAATACAAGGGTCAAGTGTAGAGCTGTTTGCTTATGTAGATGGCTGGCACCAGATCTCTGCTCCCATGGCACCTGCTCCCATGACAGTGGCAGCGGAGAATGCCAAAGCTGGTACACATCTCAGGCCAGGACATGGGATGGCCAGAGGCCGGTCTCTCTGGATCCGTTCTAAAAGGCCTCTGACAGGAGTGTCAGGCAGACCCAATCTACCAACATGCCTGGAAAACTCATTCTAAATGTTAATTTCCATCTTATTTAAGCATGCAAAATGTAAAAGCAGTTAATTGAGGTGGTGAGATGGCTCAGCAGGTAAAGGAACTTGTCCTCAAGCCTGATGACCTACGTTCAGTCTTTAGAATCCACGTGGCAGAAGAGGACAAACCTCTGCAAGTTGAACTGTGACCTCCACTGGCATGCTGTAGCACATGTGTGCACATGCACACACAAAATAAGTGAAAAAAATTAAAGTAGCTTATTTATTTAAAAAATATTTGTACACACAGTAGTTGTAGCAGGCATTTATAGCTAGCATTACAAACAAAAACTGGCCAGGCAATGGTGGTACACACCTTTAATCCCAGTACTTGGGAGGCAGAGGTAGGTGGATTTCTGAGTTCAAGGTCAGCCTGATGTACAGAGCAAGTTCCAGCTAGGGCCACACAGAGAAACCCTGTCTCAAAAAACCAAAACAACAACAAACCCCCCAAAACAAAACAAAACACACACACACACACACCCCTGAACAAAACAAGAAGACAATATCAAATGCACTGCCTCCTGCTTATTTATTAGATATCTGATAAAGAGCTGAATTTTGTGAGGATTACCTACAGGGGTAGCCTGTGGTCCTTGTTTTCCACACATCTACAGCTCAGAGCATGCAGGGCCACCAAAGAAACCACCTCTCTGTATATACCTTTTGCTATTTGGAATTCGCCCAGGCCTCTAAGAATCTTTAGGTGACTCTCAACCTGTGTCTCTGGGAACCTGCCAACATTCTGCAGCAAAGTTAAAATAGCATTGGTTGCTACTTGTGTTTGGAATTCCACCCTCGCCCGTTCTACAAGGAACCTGGCTAGAAGTGTAGAAGAAGCTGGATGTCTCCAACAGTCCCTCAGGGCTGGAGACCTGTCTCTTGGGGTTTCTCAGCTCCTCCAGCAAGCTTTTACCTCCTATCACACTATGGCTACTTCTTCTGAATGTCCATCACATTTGAAGCCAGAGTGGGCCCTATGGATTGCTTGTCTCCCCAAATAGATAATACAGCCTCCCAGAGCTGGAAAAATCTGCTACTTACCTTTAGTGATCCACAAAGTCTCTTTAGTGCCAAGTACCTAAGGCAACAATATTATCCACTATTTACACAGGCACTATATACACAGGCATGTATAGAATTCTACATGGACCCTATTGAGGTAACTTAAGCTGCCAGTTTTGCAGGAGAGGGAGCTGAAATCTTCAAAGAGGTAAAGTGACTTACTTGTCTCAGGTATACAGACAACCACCTTCCACCTTAGCCTCATCTGACCCCAAACTCTTTAGTCTTGCAAATAGCAATCACCTCTTGATGAGCGGTTTTAAATGCCTGGGCTTCAACTAAATATATTTCTTAACCAACCATTTGTATGAGGTTTTGGAAATGATTATATTACTTACAGTGAAACAAATAGTCAAAGTACATATTGTCTTATTTTTTAATTAGCCAGAATAATACAGCTAGCAGTCCACGCTGCAGCCTCTGACTTAAGATATTTTCTAAAACTCTGGCAGGTTGAGAGTCTTTACCTGCTGAGCTACTCCTATACCTTACTAAAAGTGACTCTTTCTGAAACGTCCCACTGTTTAGGAAAGGAAACGGTCCCAAGGAAAAGGGAAATCACCTTGTAATTTGGTGATTTCTCCTGGGAGCCTTGTTGGAGAGGTTGACTACAGAGCATGCAAAGCCACACAGCCCACACCATCACAGGAGGACAGACAAGCAAGGCACTGGGTTGTTCTAAACAGAGCAAGAGATTTTTAGAAGGCAGAGCAGGCATCTTGATTCCCACTGGTAGAAGAAATAGGCAAGACCGTGCTGAAGCTGGAAGGGAGAGTCAGGGAAGGGGAGGACCAAGGAAACCACATGAGGACAAGCAGGGATAAGACAATTTGAAGAACAGTCATATACAAACAGGACCAGGACCGAATGACAGCAGCTGGAGATGTGATTTTTTTGTTTGTTTGTTTGTTTGTTTGTTTGTTTTTCGGGACAGGGTTTCTCTGTGTAGCCCTGGCTGTCCTGGAACTCCCTCTGTAGACCAGGCTGGCCTCGAACTCAGAAATCCACCTGCCTCTGCCTCCCAAGTGCTGGGATTAAAGGCATGCGCCACCACTGCCCGGCTGAGACGTGATTCTTGTAGCTAGCATTTTAACCTTCCAGCTTCCTTTATATCTTCTGTTAGTTACAACATGGACAGCTAAGTCATTTGTCAATTTGACTTCCCAGCTATTGAAGTAACTCGTCAAAATTCACTTTTGTTAAAGACTCTCTAAGGAGACAGCAAACTCCTGAAGGGACACTCGCAAATATTTAACAGGATTTCTCATGCAGTATCATTTGTGATGATACCGTTATCATCACAAAGGCTGCTCAGGAGACAAGGGGTCAAACCTCCTTGAAAACCTCTTTACTGTCCACACTGACCCCAGCAGCTGCTACAGATAGCTCTACTCTTAACACTTTCTGAAGGCAAGCACCAAAGCTCCCCACACTGTTTAAAATGTAAAAGCACATCCAATCACCTTTCAATCACATTGTGCACATTTTGAAATACAGCCTGAATCAGAAGTCACCAGCCAAGCTTATATGTAACTTGTCTCAGCTTTACTTACTCTGAGAACACCGGCACCGTGCACTTGCTGTGCTTTTTACCTGACCTGAAGTTCTGAAGCAGGCAGGAAAAGACAAATAAAAAGGGAGGCCTGGCGAGGCTCCAGAGTCCTAAAACAGGGTTCTCAAAAAGAAGTCACCACAAGGTAACGTCTCACAGTGAAGGTGGTACATATTTGTTAGCACTGTCTCATCAATGACACAACCCATAAGCTAGCCTGAAATAACCACAAATCGCTCCAGTAAAACATACCTGAAGATACACAATTAACTCCGTGGGTAAACTGTCACTGGCGACAAAATGGCGGCTACAGGAAACAGGGGAAGGTTACAAAATTTCTAAGAGCAGAAGTGGCTTTGAAGTAATAACTAGAAACAAAAAATAACCTAGCCTTCTCAAGATAACCACTAGATCAGCCAGAGAGTGGCTGTGGGCTGTGCTGCATGAGGAAGTGAGGGCAGAGCAGGCTCTGCTTGCTCAAAGGAAGCGGCACCCACTTCTGGGTTGTAAACGGTCTCATTTTAAGACAGTTTGGCCTCACCTGACATACATCTGGCCTTCAGTCCTTAAATAATATGATACACATATTATTAATCAAATAATGTAACAAGCACCCCACACTCCCCAGTTGATTAATGTCAAACTGTAGGCACCTTGAAAGGGAGATATGTTATCTTGTAAAACTAAAGATTTGCTCTCCCATTTGAATGACTTCACTGGTGCGAAGTTCTAGGCAGCGCTATCTACATCCACAGCGAGGCTCAGTGACCTCCTGGGATGGAATGAGGAGATGCAAAAGGGGTGGGAGAGAAGTGCTCTAGACTCTGGGAAGAGATTATGTGACTAATAAATTACCCATATTCACAAAACTGTGATCCTAAAATTGATAACTTTCATAGTATGTAAATTTACTTCCAAGGAAATTATCCCATAAGAAAGATTTGTACCTTGAGCTTCTGAGATTTTTCAATTAAAAAAATTCTAACCAAAATATGCTAAAAAGAGTGGTCAACTTCTAGGCTACCTTGTCTTCCCATATATGAACAATAATCGGGATGGTTCTGTGTAGCCTGCAAGCCCCATAAGTACAGAACATCAGAAGCACAGTTCCGGGCTGTCTCATCCTACTCATGCTGGAGGGAGATGTCTGACGTCTACAGGCAAGCAGGGTTATGAAGCAGTGGGCGGGGAACTCTAGGCACAAAATGGGCTAAGGCTAGTTGGGGGTTGGGAGTGTGTAGATGCTGGGTACTTCAGTCCCTGACCACTGACCAACCAAACCTGTACTGCATACTTACTAGCTGAAGAGAGGGGAAACCAGATGTACTGATGCTGTGCCGATGGTACTGTCCGAGGTTGGGCGGGAGCGTAAACTGCTTCCTTATTTCTGATGATGAATACCTAGAATTAAAATAGAAGAAAAAAAAACCTCCGTGAACTGATTATTTAAACAAATCTAACACACTGCAATTTCAATGCAGTCTTTGGCTGAGTCATGAGCAGAGCTGACTGAAACACTTCTATGTACTATGGAGTTATAAATAATACTTAAATGTTCACATGACAGGGCATGGCTATTTGGTTCCCAGCCTTCTGTGTGGTACACAGAGATGGGCAGGAGACTGCTACCTGTTATCATCACTTCTCTCTCCACAAAAGCATCATTTTCTTTCAAAATGCCCCTACTCATCTGTGCACTGCTTAGGCAGAAGTATGGACCATGAAGTGGACACATAAACCAAGGCAGGCCCATCAGGCCACCCTCTTAGCATTCTACATGAGGAAGAAGAGACTGCCCAGCATGCATTCAGACTCCTGCTGGCCCTTGTACTAGGCCTGGTGAAGCATAGAACTCCATAGAAAGGGGCAGCCGCCAGGATAGTATGAACTGCCCTTAAGTTCCTAGGGCATTGTCTTTATTTAACAGTAAAGGAAAATGGGGTTAGGAGCAAGCTGTCTATTATATTCTATAAGTCATCAGAGAAATGTATAGCAGACCATAATAGTATGCCTCTTCGCAACCAGTATGATGGATGGCCTTACAGAGCACTAGACTGTCAGTCACAGTTGTTGCCAGGTGAGAGAGAAGCACACACATGCATTGTTAGTAGGGATACAAATCGTATAGTTTTCTCTTAAAACAATCTGGCAGTTCCTCAGGAAGCTTAGCATGTTATAGACATACACACACCAAAATCTACCGGTAGCTACACCTCCCCAAGAAATGAAAACAAATGTGCACATAAACTTGAGCACCAACATTCAGAACAGTATTATCAGCTGTGAGTGGTGACGTGCGTCTTTAATCCCAGCGCTCAGGAGGCAGAGGTGGGTGGATCTCTGAGTTCGAGGCCAGCCTGGTCTACAGAGTGAGTTCCTAGACAGCCAGGGCTACACAGAGAAACCCTGTCTCAAAAACCAAACCAACAAACAACAACAACAACAACAAAAAAAAACCCCTGGAAAACAATAACAAAACAAAAATAAAACAAAACAAATAAAACCAAAACCTAACCAACCAACCAATAAACAAACCAACCAACCAACCAAGCATTATTCTTAAGAGTCTAAAGGTGGAAACAACACAAACATCCATCAGTTGATGGATGCACAAAAAGTGATCTACCATAAAACGAAACATTACTCAGCAGAGAAAGGAACCAAGTAGAGCTATATGGTACTACATGGGAGAGTCCCAAGAGCATCATCCTAAGGGGAACAAACTAAATCAAAAGGTCACATAGGTATTATTTTTCATATGAATTTCCCAGAATAGTAAAGTCTACAGACCAGAAGGTAGATTAGTGGTTTAAAAGGGTGAACGGCATTACAGAGTAATGGAAAGTGCCTCTGAGCAGGGTCTCTCTCTCTCTCTCTTTCTAATTAATCATTCCATTAGCTTACATCTCAAATGATATCCCACTTCCCAGTTACCCCTCCACCAATCCCCCAACTTACATCTGCCCTTCTCCCTCCCTTTTGGGTGTATGAGAGTGCACCCCTACCCACCCACCCTCTCCTGCCCCACCGCTCCAGCATCCCCCTACTCTGGGGCATCCAACCACCCTGGGACCAAGGGCCTCCCCTCCCATTTCTGTTGGGTAAGGCCTTCCTCTGCTACATATGTACCTGGTGCCATGAAAGTGATGAACATGTTCTAAAATTGTATTCATCAGCCAGTAGTTCTGACTACATTAAAAGTCACTAGGTTGTGCACATTAAATACATGTGAGGCATAGGTATTGTGTCTGAGCTGTGGAAGACTTAGATAAAAGTTACAAGTGTCAGTATAAAATAAGGTTGGATGCAGAAATTACCTGGAGTAAAAATGGGGGGATTCAGGTTTTGTCTCAGTGCGACTGTAATCGGAATCAATTCAAAAGATCAGATTAGATTGTCCCAAACCAAAGTAACCTTGCATTGATATTAATGTAGCATGTGCTCTCCCTGCAGTAACTCATATTAAGACAGTGGCCATGGATGCACTCACTTCCACACTGACTAAGTCACAGGAGAGCACAGACTACCAGGCAACAGTCTCATTTTGACCTTTAAGTTGACTTTTTCAGAAACTTCTGCCTTCAGTTCCTCCCCCAAGACTTCTGAAATTACGTGCTATTGTTTCCATCAAACACAGTGGTCTTTCTGAAGTGGGAATACCAGACGACACTCTGGAGGGAAAGGGCCACCACGAGAGACTCTCACTGCTTTCCATGGTAGAGCCTCAGCATTTCTTTCTATCACAAAATCAGAATGTTTCTACTTTCTAGGTCTGTTGATTGGCTTTGTTTTGTTTCTTGATATAGAGTCTTGCTATGTAGGCTGCTGACTAACTCTGGTGATCCTCCTGTCTCAGCCTTCAGCGAGCTATCAGCTGTTCACAACTATGCTTGGCTTCTTCAGTTCCTAAACAAACCCAAATGTCCTAGTTCAGTGCCACAAAACTGATCTTCCCGGGCACTTCAGGCCTGACCCAGTACCTGTGAGAAATCTCACAGGTTTCTATTGAAGGTACTTAACTGGCCAAAAGTTCCCCTTCTTTCCCCGATTAGCCAATTGTGTTACACTTGAAGACTGTGACGTTGGCATGAGATGCAGGTACCACCTATGTCAGGGATAAAAGACCAAGGCCTTTTGGGCCACTCATGCTGATCAGCCTGGTATGGGTTCTGGCACATCCTTTATATAAAAAGAGATTGCCTTACCTGATAACTTTCTCTCTAGTTGTGTGTTTCTTTACGTAACATCAAGAATTCTCATTCCTAACACACCTAACAAGATGCTATTTCCTCTCCCTACAGAGTCAATCACACAAAAGGTTGTTGGGTCTTACCTTCATGACTCTTAAACATAAAGAGGACATGCTTGTCCTTGATATGAAAAGAAGCCATCCTATAAGGAAATGAACTACTTCCCAGCACTAAAAAATCTTGGAAATAAAGTTTCCTAAAACAGGTCACAGAGATAACATTTCCCCAGCATGCCTCAGATTGCTGGGGGCTGGGATACGAGGTCATTGTCTCTGGAAAGCAATACTGTAACAATCATGGCAATATGCAACTGCCTTTACTTTTACATCTAATACTCTCACTCTGGAGAATATGCCCTGTGGAATTCTCATGCATAAGTGGATATAAGAACTCTATATGATAAGATCATAGCAAACAATCAAAAATAGCCAAAGCACACATCAGGGAGACCACTGAGCAGGAATACAAGGCATATTATCTTGACATTTAAAATGCAGAAACATAAACTCAATTACAGATAAACCATGAATTAACCTACAGATAAAATCCAACAAAAACAAACAAACAGCATGAGGAACTAAATCCAAGCACACTGCAGTATATTGATGCTCCTGGGTTTTCCAAAAGTTTTAAATTTGAAAACATTATAAATGAGAAATTCATTTAGGCTGGCACAGTGCCACATGCCTATATCCTCTGCGACCTGTAAGCCATGGCAGTAGAATTTTAAGTTAAAGACCATTCCGGTCTAAAGATTGAAAACTCGGAGGGGCTAGGGATATATTTTGATGTCAGAGTGCTTACCTACCATGCTCAAGACCCTGGAGCCAAGACCCACCCAAATTATCATGTTTAGTATCCTTAAGAGAGAAAATTTGACTGCTTAACAACACAGTGTACTGTAGAACATCAACATTTCCCCTTTGTGATCCTGTAGCCAAGCAAGAGCTGTAGCCTAGTGCTGCTGTGCAGCACTGGGAACATTCTAATGTTATGGCTAGCCAGGGGAAAGATCAAAATTCAAACCCTGAAATACAGTTTTTACTGAGCACATACCATTTTTGCAGTGTTGTAAAGTAAAATAAATAAATAAATAAATAAATAAATAAAAAAAAAGTGTGAGGCAAGTCATCATGAGCCTCTGTGTTTGTATTAGTTACTTTCTGATGCTGTGATAAAACATGGCCCGTGTGTGTGTGTGTGTGTGTGTGTGTGTGTGAGTTTGTATTAGTTACTTTCTGATGCCATGATAAAACATGGCCTCTGTGTGTGTGTTGTGTGTGTGTGTGTATGTGTGTCTGTCTTTGTCTATATTAGTAGACTTTCTGATGCTGTGATAAAACATGTACTGTGTGTATGTGTGTGTGTGTGTTTGTGTGTATCTGTGTGTCTATATTAGTTACTTTCTGATGCTGTGATAAAACATGGACTGACTGCCTCTGTCTCTCTCTCTCTCTCTCTCTCTCTCTCTCTCTCTCTCTCTCATGTGTGTGTGTTAGCTACTTTCTGATGCTATGATAAACCATGGCCTAAAATGAACCTGGAAAAAAGAAAGGGTTCATTGGGCTTACTCCTCCATGTCACAGTCCATCCTTGAGGGAAGTAGGGGAAGGAACTCAAGGCAGGAGCTTGAGGCAGAAATCTTAGAAGAACACTGCTCACTGGCTTGCTCTCTATGGCTTGCTCACATTGCTTTCTTAGATAATTATGAACCACCTGCCTGGGCATGGCACCACCCTCAGTGGTCTGGGTTCTCCATCACCAATCATTAATCAAGAAAATGCCCTACAGATAGGCCCACAGGCCAGTCTTATGGAGGGAATTTGTCATTTGAGGTCCCTTCTTCCCAGGTGACTGTAGTTTCTGTCAAGTTGATAAATAACCACCAGTACAGTGTGGAAATACACCAGCAATCCTCATGGTCATCATAGAAGGAGAGTGTAGTTACTACCTCACTTGCATATTTTCTTTCAAGCTCATGTCTAAAAAAATCTTACATGGGAAAGTCACGTTCCATCAGTTGTGTTCCTAAGGTTAACTGGAGTGAGCCTTGGGATTTGTCTAACATGTCACCCTCATAAGGAGCCAGCATGGTGATAAAGGATTGGTGGCCATGAGGAGGGTAAGAAGTTCTGTTTTCATGCAGATCAATGACGACCATGACAGACATTTGGGACCAAGACTCCATGAACTACTTGCAGAACAGAGCTTTCCCAGAGCTGAACCATTTTTAACAACCCACTAGCTATTTAAAAAAAGTGTAGCTACCTTGACACACCTGTTGTGAATCAACTCTTGTGGGACAGCCTGAAAAAATGGCAGTTTGAGCCAGCAATTCTGAGTGGCTTTTACAACCAAAAAGGTCAAATATCTGCTGAAACTGTGTAGGAAAATGACTGGCTCAGCATTTGCTAATCAAACACTGAGGGAACTATGAAGCATCCTCAGCCAAGCAATGTAGACTGAAGTTGAAGATGTGTTCATGTTCTTAGAGAGCCTAATCCAGGGCTTAGTGAGAGGTGGGCAGATGGACGGTGTGTTAATCACCACATTATAAATATCATGGGAGAATGTGCAGTTCTTTGAGAACAGACAATAGAGAGACATAACTTGGCCCAGGAGTGCCTGGGAAATATCTGAAATGAGGGAGCTTTTGATCAGGTTTTTGGACCCATGAGGAACCCAGGTGGAGAGGAGACCAGTGTAGTTAAACCACTAGACATCAGGTGTCCTCCTTCCTGCTTCTAGCGTTTTAACAACTCTGCTGGGCCATCTCCATGCAATGTGTGCATCAAGAAGAATGAGGTAGAGTGGGAACTTAAGGACACACAGCCCCAGGTGTGCTGTCTGCCATCTGTCTTCGATCAGGCACATTGGTTAATGAGGCTGGGCTGTACTTTTATTACATGTAAACAGGAGGGCCTAGACCATGTGATCTCTGGGTTCCTTTCTAGTGCTAACTGATAAGCATGGTGAGAATCTCCAAGTGGAACACAGGCCTACAGGAGCAGCTGCACCAGGAAACCACAGGGCCAGAGGCTTCTCTCTGACTTCCATGTGTAAATGATGTTGTATCATTAAATGTTGGTATACCCAGCAGTCAGAGTGGCTGGAAAGATTTTTAAAAACAAGGAACAGCCTTGTCCATAAGTACTTAAAGAGACTTGAGGGAAATTTAAAAGGGCCTCTTTCCCCATCCTTGTCTGACCTAGTTCCAAAACAACTCCATCTTTTCTCAGAACTTACTTTAGTTTAAATGATGGAAACAAAGAAGCGACACTGTAGAGAGAACATCTTGTATATTGTATGGATGCATCACCTGCCAATTAAAAAGCCTATGGCTTGTGGCTTAGCAGGAAATAGGTTAGACATCGAGAGGAGAAAGAATCCTGGGAGAGAAGGAGGCAGAGATGTGTGACTAGCGGAACACATGGTACCTGAGCACAGGTAACCAGCCACATTGGCAGAATGTAAACTAGAATAAGTGGGATATGTTAAGTTATAGCTAGTCAGAGAAGAGCCTAGCTATAGGCCTAAGGTAATTGGTAAATATATTTTGAATCTGAGTCTTATTTCTGGGAACATGGACTTGGGAGGCAGAACTGGTAATAACTTCTAAGCTATCTTAACTTCAGTCTTCCTAAGTTATCAAGCAACTGATCTACGGATCTGAGTCTTCCTCTCTTGGGGAATAGTTACACTAATTTAGCTTTGCATACATCCTTTTCAAAAAGCAAGGCTCAATTTCTATCAATAGCTTCCAAGAGCAACGCTATCACACCATCAGTGGTAACATTCTGTCGTCCTGGGTAAAGAGCCTAATTACCCTGCAAAGGCCTAACTCTGTCCTTAATAGGACAGGCTCTTTTACTCACTGCTACTAAAGCATTGGTCAGTTAGTATAATACACTAACCCCTTCAATAGCTTAACAAATGGAAATACAGTCTGTGCATGAAATAGCTATTCAAGATGCCAGTTATGTTTGTTTTGGTAAAGTCCTAAGGTCTGAGTTACAGACCAAGAAGTTATTTTAAGTCCAGAATCCTGGCCAAAAGAATTTTTTTTTTCTGAAAGCTTTTGGAAAGTAATATTTCAGGCAGTATCTTTCTCCACATGAAATACTTGAGTAATGCCATACTTATTTAAAAAAAAAAAACCAGCAAAATTTATAGTTCTATGCATAAATTACTCAGTAATTGGTAAGTGCTCAGAGGACCAAAGTAGTAAAATTATGGGACATTTTTAGGAGACATTTGTCAAGTATTAGGATTATACAAAAAGGTTATTTCTTCTATATTGATTAATTCCCCACTTATTATCCGTCTTAATTCAAAACACCCAACGAAGTCTCATAGTCAGAAGGATGACCTGAAGATGTTCTGTGAGACTCCTAGACGACTATGCAAGATGCGTAGATGGGAATATAGATGACACTTTCCTTTTATATAATAGAACTTAGACACAAAACTCCTCAGAATTCAAACTAAGACTGTATCAACAGGCCAACTTTAGCAAACGTTAAGCACCCACTTTGCAGTCTGTTTTGGGATCCTCTTCCCGGAAGTGATCCTCAAATTACAGCATCCATAAGAGTCAGCTAGGGAGCTGTTCAGCAAGGAAGATGTCTGGGCTCCTCTCCAGAGATTGTGATTCATCAGTCTGAGCACAGCCTGAACACACACTTTAATGACTGCAGGGGTTCAGGTGCCCGACAGCTGAGTGCATTTAGAGAAGAGGAAAAGACTGCCCCATGGACTCAGTGCCAGCAGAAAGGCTTGCTGAGAAACCTACCTTGCCATTAAGCCAACCTCAAATCTTAGGCACACTTAGTCCTCACACGGACAAAAGCAGAACTCAAACCCATTTGGTTTTGTATGTAACTCTTCACCACCACCCCCAATGAGGGAAATGGAAATGTTAGATCCATAATTAAACAAGGTCAAATTCCTGGGATGCCCTTAAAAGTAAATGTTTCACTTCTTATGCTATGTAAACAAGTTTTTCGTTTAGAACAGGAAGGGGGTCGGGATGGGAGGGAAAGGAAGGGGAGGAAATATGGAGAGGGACAACACACACTGAGGCCTTTTGAAAAGGCTGTATGAAAACCTACTATGGTGGTTTAAATGGAGATACCCTACAGTGTAAGAACAAACAGCTCAACTACACAGCAGATGCTATGAACTAAAACTCCACTATCAGGAATGGGTTACATCTTTTGAGCTGTTGGTCAAAAGCTCACAGACCCTCCTCCTCCGAACATTTTATTTCCAGTGTTCTTGACTGCCATCAAGAACTTGACGGTAAGTTGCTGAAGACATCACATACTTTAGTCACAGAGCACAGAGAAATCTACCTGGTACTTAACTGGAAGCTCCATCCCTACTGGGATGACTATTCACAGTGTTGGAAGATACTATGCACATGACTGGAGAAGAAAAGGAATCATGAATCTTTCAGCTATGCATCCTGGGAACTACAATAATGATCTGCCCAGCACAATCCATCTATTAGTACAAACGTGGCATGATTGTTTGGGCATGGCCAACCGCTTTTAAAGCTTGGATTTGAAGGGTTTAAGGCTCTACAAGATGACACAGTCAATAAGGCCAAAAGCCTATGGCTACGTAGGGCATAGGTCCTATGGTAAAATCCACTATTACTCTGCTAAAGGAATGACTCCTAATGCTTTACAACTGTACTCATTGACTAGTACATGGCTCAACCTCCTCAGAGAAGCTTCTTGTAGTAGACAGTAACAGAAAGCTGCAACTTCAATGAACAGAATTTAAGAGACTTCAAAATTGCTGGGCAGTGGTGGCGCACGCCTTTAATCCCAGCACTTGGGAGGCAGAGGCAGGTGGATTTCTGAGTTCGTGGCCAGCCTGGTCTACAAAAAAAAAAAAAAAAGACTTCAAAATTCTTAGCCCTAGCAGGTTGTACTTTCATATCTATGGAAAAAAAGTGTGTGTAACAACAATTAATAAAAATAAACAGACCATGAGCTTGAAAGAGAGCAAGTAAATGGGAGGGTTTAGAGGAAGAAAGGGAAGGAGAAAATGATGAAATTGTGTCATAACTCAAAATAAAATAAATGATAATTAAAAAAATAGGGAATATTTTTTACCATGAAATTGCATGGGAAATACAACAGAACTAAAGCCAGTGGATCTAAAATGTTGTCCTCCATGGTCTCCTAAGTTCCTTACACAATCTAGTCAACTGTGTACTTTCTTAACTTAGTTTAGTGCTGACGTTCTCGTGACAATTATAACCTTTTAAAAATGAACACATTTTTTAAAATGTCCAGCCCTAAAGGGGATGTCTGTTTCCATCCCTCCCCTTAGAATTCAAGGATCTAAGTGGAAGAGGGGACGGAAACATTTTAAGAGGCAGAGGTGATGGATGACTTCAGGGAGATAGTGTTTTCCAGACACAACATGGCAGACACACATATGAGTATACAGAGATTGTGGCAGCACGCACATGACCTGAACAAGCTCAAGCCAGACAAAATCCCAGCATGGAGGAGGGGAGGGGAGCACGAGGCCCATCCTTAGCTGAGGAGCTGTTGACATATGATTGATTACTGCTGGGACAGGGAAAGTCAGTTTTCTTCAATGAGTGACATCTAATATACTGCCCATATTCCAAAGCAGGCTCCATACCTAGGAGCAGTCACTCAACACAAACTGGACTAGATCGACTAGGGGAGGGAGAAGAAGGGGGAGGGGAAGGGGAGGGAGGGGGAGGAGGAGGAGAAGGGGAGGGAGGGAGGGGGGGGGGCAGGGGGGGGGGGGGGGGGGGAGGGGAGAGGGGAGAGGAAAGGTTGGAGGGAGAGAATAGAGACAGAGAAGATAAAGTGGGTGGTATGGAGGTGGGGGAGGATTTGGGAGAGGAATATAATCAAATATATTATATGAAATTCTCAAAGAATAAGTAAAAACATTTAAAAAGTAAGAAAAGAGAAAAAAAGAAAAGGGGAAAATCAAAGAAAGGTAATATTTACTCCTCACACAGTGAATGAACTAGACTGTACATGTTGACTAATTTTAGGGTTCCCTTCAGAAAACATGCTCAGCTAAGCCTGACACACTGACCAGCAATTGCATAGAAAGAATTGCCTTCTTTTGTGTCCTCAAACACCCTGAAGAATCCAGGAGAGCGCAGAAGGTTGGTCTTAACCCCTAAATTATGAAATGGCATCGCATCTCTGTGGGGTCTGTACTCTTTGTTAGTCAACAGTATGCCCACCAAGAGCCTACGACCATGCCTGGTTCTCACTATTCCGTTATGGCTATTAGTCTCCACGTCATGATTTGTATTAAACTGCTCTCCCATGTAGTTCCCAAATAGTAAACACAAAATTGGGGTATAGTTCTCTAGCAGAAGGAATGCAGAATAATAAGGGTAGCATCAAGTTTCAAGGCTAGCCTAAGGGGGGAAAACGATATTCTAGATCAACCCTGTCTCAAGGACAGAATAAAACGTTCTGTGCTTTGGAACACTCTAGAACCAATTTTGCCTATATCCCCACTCTCCTCTAGATTACGAAGTAACCGTACTTCATATGCACACTGGCTACTAACACAAATCTTGTCACAAAGCTTGTATAAACTTATGTAAGGATGTTTACTAAGGCATTTTGTAAAATAAACAAATCTAGCAAGAACTAATCCTCAACGTTCTCACTAATTCACAAACCACTTATGTTTGAAAGGAGCAATGCCTGTTGTTCACTCCCTGCTTTGTTAATTACCAGCTATGTCATCTAGGACAAAGGACTTGGCACAGCTAAGCACATGTCCAAGGGGAAAGGCTGGCGGCACAGAGAAGCCTCAGCAGGCAGAGGCCGTAAGGCTGGAGGACCTTTCAGTGAGAAGAGTCCTGAGGTAAGTGACCACCATGGGACCATCAATGGAGGAGAGAGGAATAGTAGAGTCCCCAAACTGTCAAGCTGTGAGAATGGCCTCAGGGTCTGCGGACCATAGGTGCCAGCTAAGCGCCCTCCTTACTTTCTGACATACATTTAAAATCTCATAATCTGAGTGATGAGATTATTTATCATGTTTATAAATCAAAAGAGTCTACCACCATCCCTACTATTATCACAGTAATTAAAAATGCTAGTTACAGACAAGGAACTACAGACAACTAAGGAATACTGGGAGTAGAATAGTCTTTCCCAGGGAAGCCCCACCCCCAATTGATTATCTAATACCAAGTGGTCAGCCCTGAAATTATAGTGTGTGTGTGTGTAACATACAGAATGAGAAGAATGTAGTCATATATTTAGGAAATATATAGAAACATAAATAATAAATATTTATATATAATATATAACAACAATTAAAGAAAAAGGCATGGATTTGAGAAAGAGCAAGGTATGTACATGGAGGGTTTAGAGAGGGGAATGACATAATTACATTCTAATGTCAAAGAACAAGAAATGTTAACCAGTATTTTTAATAAGAATGTGAATAATAATTCAGAATACTTACTGTCTAACTAGGAATGCTCTAATGGGCTCATTTAACCTTTGCACTCACCCAACAGGGTACAGAGTCATCTCTGCAAATGAGGCCACTGAGGCCAAGAAAGGTTACGAAACTTGCACAAGACTTTCTAGGTAGTTAAAAAGGGAAAGGCGGCAGAAGACAGCCCCACTGGAGAGATTCATTCCAGCAATACTTCAGGGACGCCTATCACAGGAGCTAGACTTCTGGTATTTGCCTTCCCTGGGAGATCAGTGACAGAGAGCTAGGCATGCAAAGGTGTTCCCAACCCTTGAAAAGAACAGGTTTAGCCTGCTGCTAAGCCACTGAACCCAGCTTCAGTATCATTAATCCTTCAGGGTAAGTAACTGTGGAATATGCTCCATGGGTAATACAAACACCTATGTCAGCAATGGGCACAGGCTTTCAAAAACTTACAGGAGAGTCCTTTCTCAGCAGCTCTGATGTTCTCTGTGTGTACAACTCTGTCTCTTCTTGTTTCAACTATGGATAAATTTAGTGAACCCTCTGAGGTCCAAAATCTGTTATTGCAGCGAATACTTTTCCTGGAATGTGGGCAAAGACAGGAAGAGGAGGTACCTAGGGCAGACATTTCATTCAAGCCTGACTCAAGATTTCTCTTTACCTCGTGTCCCATGTCTTATCTTGAGACACTCTCTACCCCCAGACTCCTCTCTGCATCCCATGGTGACCACACCCACTCCCATAAGAAAGGGAAACCTTTTCCTTCACAGGCAGCCTGCCTCAAAGTCAGCATTACCTCCTTCCCCTGACAAGCAAGCTCTACTGGCCTCTGTCCATTCCCCTCTGCCCTCCCCACTCCCCCACTTCAACGTTCTGCAGTAGCTGTTCTAGATAAAACCACTGGTGATCTTCCACTGACAGCCCTGGTTTTGTTCTGACTGGACTCTGGGTTGCATCAGATGCCGCTGGCCTCCAAGCTCCATGACACGTTCTTGGGAGGATACTGCAACTATTAACTCTGCCTCTTGAGTGACCTTGTTTCTTAAATTGACTTTCCTCCCCCTTTAAGTCCTTCAAATGTTTTGTTTTTCCTTCAAACAGCAGCACTTGCATAAATTTGGGGATGAGGGAATGGGGTTCCAGTTAACTCTTGTTCCTAAAGCATGGGAAAGCATTAAAGATTAAAGAAAAGAAGGGGACTGGAGCAGTAGCAGTGGGTAAAGTACTTGCCATGCTAACATGAGGACCTTAATTTAGATCCCTAGCATCCATGTAAAAAGCCAATTTACTAGCACATGCCCAGGACAGTGACAGGAAGATCAGCCTAGTAGAATCAGGATGCCAGGTCGTGATGAGAAACCTTGCGCGCGCACACACATACACACACACACACACACACACACACACACACACACAGGCAATTCCAGGGAGCCCCAGGCCAATGAGTCTGGAAACATGTTATGCTGATAATTATAGATATTTTTTCTCAGAGGAAGTCAGTTTCTTTAATTGTCTCATTCCTTCAGGGCACAATGTCAAAGCTATTTAGCCCCAAATTACTCCTTTTGGTCATTTAGGTCCAATGGAAACATTTTTTCTACAGAACACAGAAAGGAATTTCTATAAAGCAATTAATTTCTCCTCTTTTGCCCTAGTGAAAGCAGCAGCTCATGAGCCTGGGTCATTTCCTGTTGGTTTAATATTAAACAACATCTTGAGCCCCAAATGCTCCTACAGGCATGGTAAGGTTTGTGTCAGGACATACGGCAAAGGAAAAAAGGCAAATTACTTGTGGAAGACATACAGGGGTTCATATGGTTTCAGGACACAAGATTCTCCTCAACACCTCCCATATTCTAAAATGAAGGACTGGCCCTTGGGCCTACTACTGCTTCACAGTGGTTTCACATTGACTATCTAGATACCACAATTAAAGGCAAAAGTATATCCTTGAAGGGCTAAATGTAGGCTGGCAGGTGTGAGGCACTCAAACCAGGTATAACAGAGAAGAAAGGCTTAATATCACATGTTAAATCTTTGAAAGGAAATTAACTGACACCGACAGAGTGGTGCTGGCAGTATATAAGACACGCTGAGCTTTCTCTTTTCAGTTACCTCTGTGGAGTAATCATCTTCTGTGGGCTGAGGTGGGCTGAGCTTTGTATGGTGACCTCTTCCCTGCTTCAGAGGGGTGGGGGTGAATGCCCTGCTGCAGGCAGCACTTCCCCAACTTCATGTCACTGGGCTATCTCTAGACCTGGATGTTTGCCAGTCCTTTAGCAGTGATCCAAGATTCTGGGAAACTTCCCAGCATCCTATGAAGTCCCAGGCAGGGGAAGTGTTTAATGCTGCAGCATCAGGACAAAGATAATAGGTACAAAGACAGAACTAAGAAATGTTTTTTGTTTCAGTGTGAGACAGAGTAGCCTCCTGTGACCAACTCATTCATGCAGGAGGAATCCTTGTCACACAGTGCACATCCACGTTTGCCCTCATCTTGCTCAGCTACCCAGGATTCAGTAGTACTATCAGACCAAAACACCCATCCACAAGTTGAGCATGCTCTCATGAGCCTCTGCCTTGAAGAACTGGCTCTACTCCCTCAGGCAGCAACCCTGCTGTTGTAACAACATGACCTCAGTAAAAATGCATTTAAATCTATGACCAGTAACTCAATGAATTAACCAGCCACAGACCAAACCAAGCTGAAGGATGGATGAATGGAGCTGGTTTTAAAGGGGTTAGGAAAAAACAACAAAGGAGCTACAGAAAGGAAGGAAGATCAAATTAACAAACTAAGATCAGTAAGGAGTCAGGCCACACCATGAATGCATGTTCAAAGTTGGACACTGAAGGGAGCCATCATCTGTCCTTCTAAAGGCGCAGGCCAAGGATAGCAGGGACAGCCAAAGAAAGGGCACCGAGCCCTTCTGGAGCTCTAAGGACACACCCCTTCGGTGGTAGTACAGACTGTCCATCAACTCAAATGAGGTTCTCTACTCCAAATTATCAGAGACTCTGTACTGTACTCAATGCAATTTCTTTTCTTGCATCTATTGGAGCTTCAATGCAGATTATACATCTTGTTTAAGCAACCCTCCTTGTTCAAACTCAAGAACTCTTAGCGCAGTATGCATCAGGGAATGAAGCAATCAGAAATCTCCTATTTACAGTCAGAGACTCTGCCAGCTAAACTGAGGCTGGAAATAATTTCCCCAAAGAAGTTCACACTTCTCAAGCGGATACTTTTTAACACTAGTTTAAACTTTTTAAATGGAAAACAAAAACTACCAAAGGCTTGTTGTAGAAAAAAAAAAAGCTCTTTCAGTTAAAAGAGTACAATATGGAAGTACTAACGACATAAAATAACAGTTTATTTCCTATTTCTCCTGACTTTAAACATAATTTAAAATTAAACAGAAAATTCCAGTTAAGAATATGGTGAATAAAAAGAACTTCGTTGTATTTATTAGATAAGAACACTTAATAATTTATACAGGTCTACTTCACCTAAGTATGAAAATATTTTTAATATTTTCTAACTGGAAAATATGAAAATTTAAAACCTTTTTGGCCATGCAGGCTGGCGTCTGCCTAGCGTGCCAGAATGTAGGAGACTGAGGCAGTATTGCAAGTCTGAGCCGCCCTGGTCACAGACCTTACACAGCAAGGTCTTCTCAGAACAATTCCACCCAGCCTCTGAACAAACAAACAGTTGGTAAAGTGTTTGCCACACACACAAGGATCCTTGGAACCCACAAGAAAAGCTGGGTGTCATAATGGAAGGCTGGGATCCCAGCACTGGGTGGCAGATTAATTGCATTAAGTACAGTACAGGGGGATCCTTGGAGCTTATTGGCTGAATTAGCCAAGTTAGCCTAGGAGTTAGCTCCAGTTTCAGGGGAAGATGCAGTCTCAGAAAAAAATACAGTGCAAGGTGACTGAGGAAGACATCTAATCTCTCTCTCTCACATGTTTATGTACATACACACATAAACAAAACCACATAAAAAAACCCCAACCTATTAAATATTTAACTTTCTACATCTACGATTTACATGTGGTTTTTCAATGTTATTAAGAACTTTTAATGTCAATATTTGTCTTAAAGAGAAAGAAATTATGTTAATCGCATTTTCCCTCTATGGTACAACCTTTTGTCTAACTTTCTTGTGCTTCTCGAGGGTCTCATTTGAAAATGGAGAAACTGTTTATCAATCACATGTCCATACCTCCAGATATGAAATGATGAGCACTCAGAAACTGGAATCACCCTGAAGAAATGTCTTCTTATCATATGGGAGCAACCCCTAAATATCCCCTGCTCCTTCTATTTCTACAGTTTTGTCAGACAAAAGTAATCTGCACAGAGTACATGCTTCCAGCTATCAGTTTCCTCCTCATTCACAGCATACAGCAAATGATGTCAGTCTATAGCAGGGTAGCAGTCAGCCTCTCTGGGTCTTTGAAAAAAAAAAAAAATAGTCTTTCAGTTTCATCAGTGTTCAAGACTCTGACTTCATTACAAGAAGTTGTTTTTTTGGATTCTTCATGAGCTATCTACTAAAAAAGGACTTATCCTAGAAGGTTACGTAATACAGGTTGCTATCTGAAGATAGCTCATAGCACCATAAACAGAGCAACAATTCAGAGGCCACCCAGGCCTCAGCCGTGACCCTGGAAACCAGCTAACAACTTCAGGAGGGGAGGATGACCCAGAACGATAGACTTGCCTGGTGTGAGCAAAGAGCCCAGTGATGTGAAAACCCAGCTGTCCCGTGTATTCTGGAGGTCTGTCCTGGTAGAACAGACTCTACCCCACTGAAATTTACAGTACACCGGGAGCAGGTGAGGGATGTTAAGTAGCCAGTCACATGTTGAAACTCGAGATAAGTACTAAAGTAAAGAATTCTACCTGTGTAAAGGGGAAGTAGAAACTCTGACATTAGATCAAAGTACACTGAATATAGTAGATGTTAAATACTGCTCTCCAAACTATGTGTGTTTGTGGGGGGAGAGAGGGAGGGAGGAAGGAAGGGAGGGTAGGTGGGAGAGAGAGAATGAGAACTGGATAAAATATATTTTCTTCCATCACCTGTGATACAAACCTTTGAAAGCTACCATTAAAGATCAAATTAAGGCTTGGGGTAGGAGGTACCAACAGCTTGTCTCTGAGGATGAGCGTTGCAGAGAGAATGGGATGTTGTAAGACAAAGCTTCCAAGGGGCAGGGTGAGACACACGTGTGGTATCAGCTGTCTAGATTCAGGCCACTCGATGTACAAGTGCTACATTCCCTGTACCTCATCGAGCCCTTGAATGGGAGTCAGGGGCAGAGGAGAAAACAGCCCAGAGGTGGACCTAAAAGTGGTATTCTTAGGGTGCCCAGGGACTCTTGAGATAAAACAGTGTCAGAGTGCTGATATGATCCTCTTCACCTCTGAAACTCAAATAGGTGGCACAGAGAGACCAGAACTGAACTCTGAGAACTAGGACATGTCTTTCACCACATCTTATCTTCTGAGATAAAAACAAACAAACAAACAAACAAACAACAACAACCCAGGAATTCATGCTCAGTGGGTTTTCGGGGTAGGTCCTAATGTTAGCAATCCTCAGGGTCAGGAATGTGCCCTGGTCACGTAGGGTCCAGACGTAAATGGAGATGTGTTTGTTACTCAGAAATGCAGACACGGGACTTCCCACTAGCCCAAGCATTTTTTCTCATCTCAAAAACTCTAGCTTTTTGCATTATTTCCCTGAACGGAGGATTGTGCTCCTGGAGGCTAAGCAGTAGTGTTTTTAAGAAGTTGTTCTAGTCTGTTGATATGGTAGGGCAAAGGTTAGGGGTCGTTAGATTGAAAACACATTTTTTTGTTGTTGTTGTTCACAGCCAAGACTGCACTTGCTTTTCACACAGGAATACAATGCCATCAACTGGAAACAAAGCACTCAAATACAAGAGTGTATGAAGGACATTTCACATCCAAACCACAAGAGATAGCAGTGACAAAAACCCGTTTCAGCCAAAAAGTCTGTTGGTTCCAAGGCTTTAGATTTTTTTCCAAGCCCCTATGAGGAGAGAACTCTCCAAGATTGCCAGGAGCGGTGAGATTCGCTTGCTCCCTTCAGAGAGGACAGAGTCCACCTCTCCTCACAGTTAGTCTTCTGATTATCTGAGGTAAGACTGAATATCTTTTGTGATTTGGAAAGACAACCTCAGCACAAGGATGGCATATTAGTTACTCACTTAAGGAAGGAGGGTCTATTGTGGTGTTTGGCCTCAGGGGATATAATCCATCAGGGCAAGGAAGGCAGGGCGGAGGAGTCAGAGGCTGTATGGTTGCTCTTCACCCACAGCCATGAAGCAGAGCGTAAATGGGAAGTGGGGCCAGGCCGTAAAACTTTATGGACATCCCCAGTAACCCACTTCCTGTAGCATGGCTCCACCCCCCAAAGGCTCCACAATTTTCTCAAACAACACCATCACCTGGAGACCAAGTGTTCAAATACAGGACCCTACGAAGAGCACTCCACATTCAAACCACAAGAGACAGCCACGACAAAAACTCAATTCAGCCAAAAAAGTCTGTTTGATTCCTATAGTTGGTGATAGCAAATACAGTTGTTAAAAACACAGCTTTGATCCCTCCCTCCCCGCCTCCTGTGATTGCTTTCTTCTTCCTCCCAAGTGGGATTGAGGTATCCTCACTTGGGCCCTTCAGCTTGTTAGCCTTCTTGAGTTCTGTGGATTGTATCCTGGGTATTCTGTACATTTTGTCTAATATCCACTTATTGGTGAGTATATACCATGCTGGTGGCCCCTGTGGTTGAATTAGGGGAAAGCTGGAAGAAGCTGAGGAGGAGCAAGACCCTAGAGGAAGACCAGCAATCTCAACTAACCTGGACCTCTTAGACACTGAGCCACCAACCAGGCAGCATACACCAGCTGATATGAGGCCCCCAATACACATACAGCAGAGGACTGTCCAGTCCAGACTCGGTCAGAGAAGATGCACCTAACCCCCAAGAGACTTGGAGCCCCAGGGAGTGGGAAGGTCTGGTGGAGTCAGGGGTGGGAGGGGAAGGTGTGGAATGTGGAACAGTCAGAGGGTGGACTGGGAGGGGGATAAAGTCTCAACTGTAAAAAAAAAGATTAAAGAATATATATATATAATATATATAATCTCAATATCACAGCTTTGTCTCAGCTACACCTGGGTTTGACCACAGTGCTGTGTTCAGGTCTTGAGTAGGATGGGATCTCTGCCCGAAAGGAGAATGAGGGCATCCATAACTTTTTAGGCTATTATGAATCATATACTGTAATGCACATGCGGGATACAAAACAAAAACAAAAACAAAAACAACCCAAAAACCAATAAATGTAGGGGTTTTAAGAAAGGAGTGAAGTCACTCAATGTCTCTGTTTCTTTTTGATGACAAGAACTATACCCCTGGTTTCTTTCAGTGTTTCCTAGTTCAGATTTGGTTTCCCTATCAGTGAAGACAAAGTATAATTGACCTTTCCACAGCTGACATTTTCACTTCTCAGGAAAACAGAAAAAAATGTAAAAGTCACAGTTAACAGCTGAGTATGGTGGGATTCACCTATAACTCCAGATCTTAAGAAAAGAATTGTGAGGCAGGCAGATTTCTGAGTTCGAGGCCAGCCTGGTCTACAGAGTGAGTTCCAGGACAGCCAGGGCTACACAGAGAAACCATGTCTTGAAAAACTAAAAAAAAGAAAGAAAAGAATTGTGAGTTCAAGGCCAACCTCAACATTCTTATATTCTCTCTCTCTCTCTCTCTCTCTCTCTCTCTCTCTCTCCCCCCCCTCCCTTCTCCCTTCCTTCCTCCCTCCTTCCCTCTCCTCTTCCCTCCTTAACAAACAAACACACACCAGCAGCAACAACCAAGAAAAAAAACCCTTTTATTGAAATTTGGGCATTCAACAACAACATCCATGAGGCTGAGGCATTTAAAGCCAGCCTGGGCCATATTCCAAGGCTTTATTTCAAAAGGAAGCAGAGGAGGAGGAGGAAGAGGAAAAAGAGACCGAAAAGAGCAAGGGAACAAATAAGTCACAGTTGAACTCTCATTTTTGGTATGCCTAGGTCCCACTTTCTTCTCGGAGAAGATCTGGAGGCTGGCAATCTTCCTTCTCAGCTGATCTAACAGGAGAAGAACTTACACAAGAACAGACATTTCTCTGAGACAGCTTTGGAAATGAGAAAACGCGCTCCACCTGGAGATACTGGCCAGAGCCGTGAGATGCACAGCCCTGCAAAGAAAGCCCGCAGGCTCTCCATGTTCAGTGGCAAAAGACAACATGAATCAGCAGAGCTACTTGCTGAGAAGATACAGGCCGTCCTTACCTGTGGAGATGCAGACATGATTTAACTCTCACACACACACACACACACACACACACACAGAGAGAGAGAGAGAGAGAGAGAGAGAGAGAGAGAGAGAGAGAGAGAGAGAGAGAAGTGACGGAGACAGACAGAAAGACACAGAGAAAACTTTCCTTGAATGTAAAATAGTTTGCTAATTTCTTCCTCATAAGAATGTAATGATTTTTATAACTTTAATGACACTCATTAAAACTTACAATGCAAATAACTTCTGCAGTCTCATATCAACGTAAGGAACATGGGCATTACCTGGCATTACCTTGGGTATGGATTTGTTACTGGGTACATATCACCATTCAAGTGGGAGATCTGTGAGAACAGGCGCTTTCCACACTAAACTCTAATGCCATCTGTGATACACCCATGCTCAGGAACTACTCTCTCATGAATGAATACAGTAACTAAGAACACCATAAAGACATCAGGCTTAAATGTAACCAGTGTACAGCTTTGGTTATGAAGAAGAAACTATGCAAAATTAATTAGCGGTTCTTCTAAGTGATTCTGGCTAGCTCTTTGAGAACTTCATACAATGTGTTTTGATCATATCTTCCTTCCTCAACTCCTCCCAGATCCACCCTCCTTCACCACCCACACAGCTCTGTACCATCTCCCCAAACCTATCGAGTCCGACGTATGCAG
Source organism: Rhynchomys soricoides (assembly GCA_019843965.1). Taxonomy (NCBI): domain Eukaryota; kingdom Metazoa; phylum Chordata; class Mammalia; order Rodentia; family Muridae; genus Rhynchomys; species Rhynchomys soricoides. Next base: position 2,129,962 of record JADRCH010000081.1, read on the forward strand.
CCCATACATGTTTGGATGGGTGGCCTCCCATCGCAGTGTGGTTGACTCACCTGGGGTTACATCCATGAGGAAAATGGACCCTTCCTCTCCGGCACTTATACAGCACCTATCAATTGCCAATAGATCCTGAATTGGGGTGGATCATCCTGCTGACTGCCTCTCACCATGCTTATTGCTTTGTTTGTTCGGTTTTTCAGGATTGAACTTGAATGGATCTTGTGTGTACTGGCATAACTGCTGTGGGTTCATACGTGCGGACACAGCAGGACATCATTTCTTTGTAGTCACCCACTGCCTCTGGCTTTTACTCTTCTTACCCTCTTCTGCAACACTCCCTGGAAAAGGGGGGTATGACCCAGAGGTCACCTTCAGGGCTGAGTACTCCTAAGTCGATTACTCTATGCACCTGAACTAATAGTCATCTGCTACAATAAGGAGCTTTTCTGACGAGGGCTGAGAAACATATTAGTCTGTGGGTAGAATGGTAAGTTATTAGGAATCAGTTTAATAACATATCCATTTAACAGAATAATATTCATGAACTTCCCCCTAGGACCTATGACTTGTCTAGTCACAGGTTTTGGGTGCTGGCTTTGGTTTTCATCTTGTGGTGCGGGACTTCAATCCAATCATAAAAGTATTTGGTCACTCCCATGATGTCCATGCAACTATTACAGCAGTGGGTGTGTCTTGCTACCCTAGGCACGACTGTAGCTCACAAGGCTAAGAGCAGGTTACACTGATGATTACTCTTCTTCTCTCATATTCAGTATATCTTTATTCTCTTCAAGCATATATATATGCTTAAGCTATGCCCAGTGTGACCCAGTCTCCTTCTGCTGCCTGTGGATCAAGATGTAGAACTCTCAGCTCCTTCTCCAGCACCATGTTGGGCTGCATGCCGCTATGTCCTACTGTGGTGATAATGAACTAAATCTCTGAAACTGTAAGCCAGTTCCTGTTCAATATTTTTCTTTCTAAGAGTTGCCATAGTCATGGTATCTCTTCACAGCAATGGACCCCAAACTAAGATGCTCTCAAGTAGCACCAAGGTTGGCCAGAGTAGCATTTCTTTCAAAAGCTGTAACCATCAAGAAGCTTGAAGAATGCATAGTATCTGTCCAGATCACAGACCGCTTGAGGGTGTCAGATTCAGCTATCACAGTGGTTTCCATTTAAACTTTTGAGGTTAATTTCTTCTTAAAGGTACCTATAAAATAATTAGTTTTGAATCTGTTAGGATGCTGAGGCAGGGGACGCTTGTAAGCTTGAAGTGATCCTGGAACTCAGGGTGTCAATATACTGGAAATGAAGTATGGAAAAATGTCAAGATGATGGCCACCACAACATAGGAGTACTTTAGCAGGTGTGCTGGCATAGACCTGTGAGCCCAACGTGGAGGAGGCTGAGGCAATATAATTGGCTTTTACCCCAATAAGTGAGGCAAAGCTTAGAGGGGCCAGAATTTTCAAAACATCTCCACCTCCCCAACATGGATTACAAGTGAGCACTACCACACTCAGCTTTTTGTTGTTGTTGTTTTTCTTTTGCTTTGTTTTTACCTGGGTTTAAGGGATAAGTCTACAGTGTTCATGCTTGCAAAGGAAACCATTTAGCAAAGGAGCTATCTCCCTGGCCAGCTTACTCTCATCTTTAATGATTCCGCAGGAAGAAAAATAAGAAAGAAAAAAAAAAAAAAGTGATTCCGCAGAATAAACGCTACAGTGGCATCTTGGGTTCAGATGTATGTACTGGGGTGTGTGGTTGTCCTGGCCTCCTTTGGAAGGGCTCATGTGGCATATGTTTTTAATATGAAGTTTAAAGATGTTTTGAAAATTCTGGCCCAGCTTAGCTTATTTGATAAGCTGCACATCAAGGAGAGACTGATCTCAAAAAAGGAGAAAAAACCAGAAGGAACCTTAAGAATGTCACTCAAGGCTGGCCTCTGGCCTCCACAGGCATGTGCAGATACATCCTTGCACACCTCCATACACACACACACACGCTCACACACACACACACACAAGCAGAGATGATAGCACACATGTACTTAGCACAGTGCATTTCTAATGATAATTAATTGGAAACCAATGCAGCTCTCTAGAGAATTAAGGGACGTTTGGACTCCCTCCCAGGAGCATGTTTCACATTCCTTAGAAATATAAACCAAGAGTACTGACTGACAAGAAAAGCTGCTGCTGCATCTTTAAATAACAAAGCAAGTTATAAAGCATTGTGTGAGCATGCTTCCAAGTTTGTAGAAATCGTGTGTGTGTGTGTGTGTGTGTGTGTGTGTGTGTGTGTGTAATATATCAAGGCTGTGAATAGGTAAACTTTAGGTCCAATAATTGGAAATCACTTTTATTTTAAAAAGGTTTGCTTCTATGCACTTCGGCCTGTTGTATAACTAACTCATATCTTTTGGAATGACAAGCTATTTCCCATTTTAGTAAAGAGAGGAGGCAAGTAAGGAGGTCTCGGCTTAGGTTTATCCGTTAGTTGCTATCCCTAGGGCCTGTCACATCTCCCCACTGGCGCTGCTCGGTAACACTCCATTCATTTCTATCTCCTATGTAAATGCTCACAACAGGCACTTCAAGTTACTTAAATGGGTCTAACAAACTCTTTTTGTCTTGCATTACTAGGACCGTCCAATAAAGGTACTTTTAGGGAACTTTAGTTAGGATCTTTCATTTTTTCTGGTCCTCAGAACAGCAGCGGCCTGGGAAACATCCAAATTTTCAGTTTTTCCTAAGTCTCTTTCCATCAAAATTCACCGCAAAGTATAAGCAGTGTGCTCCTATGTTCATGTGTATACATATGCCCACTGTAAATACAAACTATGTTTATAAGTGAAGTGAAATAGTTTTCTTTGGCAGGGTCTCACTGCATAGCCCTGGCTGGCCTTGAATTTTGAATCCTCTTGCCTCAACCTCCTGTGGGATTACAGATCCATGCCACCACACCTGCTGTATCCTCCTTATCTTGACATTTTTACATATTCCATTTCTGGTATATTGACATGTCCATATTAATCGACTTCCTGTTTTGATCTGCTACTGAATGTCAGGTGTTTTACACACGACACCTTATTATATAACAATAGAAACAAACCTGTTTCCTAGGCACCTCACCACTATGTTGAGTGTTCTGCTCTGCGTAGCATTTCATACCTTTATCACATGACCCCACTGAGCTGGCAGAGTTACTATCTCTATTTTGCAGGTGGTAAAAACCAAGACTGAGGAAAGCAAAGAACTTGCAAACATTGCCTCGAGTGCCAACAGAGCTGGTAGGAGCCTGTCTGCCTCCCTGGACTCAGGGGGACACACTGTTTTGTGCAGCTGTTACTATTACTGTGGCATCTATCACCAGCTGGGAAGACTGAGTAGCATGTGACTCAACTGTAAATAAAGCAGGAGTCAGCTAACCCACGGAGACGCAGTCATGGAGAGTAAAATGACTCAACTTCTCATCTCAGCTCTCCTGTTGCAGACCAGAGGCAGGCTGTAGCAAAAGTCACTCAGGAGTAGACTTTCAGAATGCCTCTTCCTCCCAGGTAAGAACACCAGGCTTCCTCTCCTGGCAAGGAAGAGCTCAAAAATCACCCTCAGAGAAGCTGCTTTAGAAACATCTGTGTTATAGGGTTTCCTAGAACATCTTTACATTCAGATGTTCTAAGGGAAAAAAACAAAAACCAAACCAAAACAAAACGGTCAAGCACTTGGTTCCTCAGCCGTTGGTGTGATTTGCAGAGCTCACTGCAGAGTCACATTTGGGGCTTCTGGAGCTCTTGACTGCAATCAAATTTTAACTGCCCCTCCCCCAACCAGGTCATCCACTCCTGACTTACAAATCCATCTTGAATCTCAGATTTCCTCTAGCACCTTAGGCACCTTCTCCCCGAGCCTCTCTGATTGGTGCTTCCCTTACAGACCTGACCCATACTCTGAAATGCAGACCATACCATTGCTATCTGTCAGCCAAAGGCAAGCCAGAGGGAGGCCTATACGAGATTATGAAACACTCTGCTCCTTCCTTGTGACAGATGTCTATCTGATCGCCAAGATCCATGTTCACTTTTCAGAGAGGAGTGGCTGATGTAGCTGGCTGCCAGGCTTGTTCCCTAATCCCCTGTCCATCCATTGCCCCCTCCTCCTCTCCGGCACATACACCATGCATCAGTGGACCCTAGGAGCAGTCCTGACTAGCAGCCTAAAAGAAACTACACTATTTTCAAGTTAAGGATTTAAGAAGTACATCACTGTCCTAATCACCTGTTGAATGACGCCAGAGTAACCTGAAAGCCACAACACAGTGGAGCGTAACATAGAAGCAGCTGGCTGGCCACATTGAGAAGCCAGTAAAGGTGCTTGCTCTCAATCTTGACAACTCCAGTTCAATACCCACACTGTGCAAGGAGCCAACTGACAGTCAAACGTGTCCTCAGTCATCCACACATGAACCACTGCATATGTACGCCCACTACCAAATGCTTGAATTTGAATTCACCCCCCCACTGTGCATGCATGAGTGCCTATGTGTGTGTACATGTGTGTATGTGCACACACTCATGTGCACGTGTGTGTGTATGTATGTGCACACACTCCTGTGCATGTGAATGCATGTGTGTGTACATGTGTGCCGTGTTTGTGTGTGCACATGTTCTATGTGTGGAGGTCTGAAGACAATTCTGTGGGGTCATTTCTCTTGTGATCTTCTGGGATTGAATTCTTCCTGCTGAGGGATCTCATGGGCCCAAACACTGCGATTTTTATTGAGAAAAACAACATAAAACAAAACAAAACAACAACAACAACAACAGAGTCAGGCAGGGCAGCATATGCCTAAAATGTCAGCACATTTATAATCCCAGGAGAATCACTATGAATTTGAGGTCAGCCTGAGCTATACGTTAGTTCAAGACTAGCCTGGGCTACATTTTTAAAAACTATCTCAAAAAATAACAAATAAAAATGAAAAACAAACAAACAACCAAACCTCGATAATCCCTCTACAGTCTGCTGTTGCTTGCAGCAGCTGTTTATCATACTCCAGCCTAGTCCTGCCCCATATCCAGATCTTTTGAGTGACTAGGGCACTTCTCAGGCACCGTTCTCTCTGATGCTCTTAAACTCCATTCTGTTTCAGACAGCTGTGCAATCTAGGCTCCATCAGGGTAATTATGGGGTTAAAGAGAAACCCAAGAAGTTATTAAGTGCATTCTCCTGCCTCCAGGCAGAACTGTGATTTGTTCTTCCAGACACAAAGATGTCTCCCATGGACAAAAGAGTCTCACACAAAGAGTGACTCACTGATGTCTTTGAGGGAGTCAGTCCTACCCATTCACAGTCTTCCTGCCCATAAAATGGGTACTATAATGTGAACTGGGAAAGGTAAGACCTTCAGCTTATACAGACCTAAGGTTGTCATGGGACAGGATCAACTCCCCCCAACCCCCAGCATATGTGATAGCAGGGACAGGATCATCTCTCCTATAGCATATATAATAGAGTAAAAGGGCAAAGCAACACATAGCACCATCCTACTTGAGTCTTGAGACTACTGAAGCCTCAAGCAGCCTCCACCTGGTCCTCTTAGAATACTCTTGCTTCTTGTAAGGATACTAGGAAGCCAGATGTGATCAAGAGACCCCAGAGGGGGTGTGGGGGCTCCCAACAATCAGCATCGAGGCCCTGGACACCTGCAGGAGGCCATCTTTCCACTTCACCCCTGCCACCAGGTAGCTGTGGCATTAGCTCCCCAACTGAAACCTGCAGAAGAGCTGTGCAGCTGGTCCAACCCAACTAGCCAGACTATAGCAACAGGGGAAACAAAAACAGCTGTTGTTTTAACTTGCTAAACTTTTGAATGTATTAGTCTCTTAGGGCAGCCACAGAAATTTATCACAAACTGGACCTAAAATGACAGACACTATTCTCTCTCACAGCTTTGGAGGTCAACAGCTGAAACAAGATGTTAGCCAAGCCATGCGTGCTGGGAAGGTGTCACAAAGAAGCCTTCTTGCATCTGGTAGCATCTGTCTGGCATCCTTGACATTCCCTGGATTGTGGAAGGATAGCCACTGTGCCTCAGTCATCCCAATGGCTGCCTCTACATCCTTGAGGCTCCTCCCACGGGATACCAGTGATGAGACTTGAGACCTAGCCTAACACAGAATAACTTTAACTCAATTATATCTGAAGAGATGTCTCTTTAAATCAAAGGATCTCATGTTCCAGAACTCGGAACTCTTGACAGTGGAACACTCACAAGTGCGTATCAGAATAAAAAATACTGTCATTTTCTACTGCAAACAAAGGAAGATACATTTTTCTTAAGATTTATTTATTCTTATGAGTGTTTGGCCTCCATGTATGTCTGTGTGCAACATCCATGCCTGGTACCCACCAAGGCCAGAAGAGGGCATTGGATCCTGGGGTGGTCTGAACGAGAATGGCCTCCATGGGATCATATGTTTAAATACTTGGTCTCAATTAGTGGAACTGTTTGGGAAGGATTTGGAGATATGGACTTGTTGATGGAGACATGTTAAGGTTTCTAAAGATGTGTGTCATTCCGAGTGTCCTCTCTGCCTCCTGCTTGCCAATCAAGATGTGAGCGCTCAGCTGTTCTACCACAGTGCCTTTGCTCTGCCATGAGGGGTTCTACCTTCTGCAACCACAAACCCTATTAAAGACTTCCTTTAATAAGTTGCCTTGGCCATGGTGTTTTGTCAGCATACTGAGATGTAAATAAGACAGGTCCCCTGGAATTTTAGTTATAGATGATTGTGAGGTGCCATGTGGGTTCTGGCCATCAAACCCAGGTCCTCTGGAAGAGCAGCCAGTGTTCTTAACCACTGAGCCATCTCTCCAGACTCAGGAAGTTAAATGTAAAAATAAGTACCACATTCTTAAAGGCAATGCTGTCTATGAAGGTGTCATGTCTCAAAATCTCCTACGTAGAAGACATGTATGTAGAATGTTATCACTTGCTGTGAGAACTCTTAACGCCGTGAAAGTAGAGGGGGCTGCGTGGGAAGAAGGGAACAAAGAGAGGGTTATACAAGTGTGCATTGGAACAAGAAAGACAAGTATTGCATACTGTCTTTTGTGGGAAGAATATGGGTGTGGAAGAGAGAGGCAGGGAGACAGAAGGGGGAAGCAGAAGAAGACTATGTGAGGTTTGGAGGGGGACCAGCAAAAGTGAAGAGAGGAGACAAGAGCGGGTAATGAGGAGATGGATGTGACCAAAGTACAATGTTTATCATTGTACTTCATTTGAAGATGCTGTATCGAGGCCTGGTATTCTGTGAATGACCAGATTTTTAGAGCTTTGCTGCTAGTACAAATGCTAGCCTTTGTTACTCACTGGCTGGCATCGAGTGCTATAACACCTTCATCCACACCTAGTTACTTAATAGACTAAAGAACCTCTTTCTCATTCCCTCACATCCTTTCTGTGTGGTGCTCTGTCTGTGTAACATCACAGCTTCCTTGGGAGTTTCTGGTTACTGTTGTCCCACTTCTTTCTGTCTGTACAGATGTTTAAAAGGAGTGGCCTCTGTCAGCTTCCTCTATTTCCTCTGCATTGGCTCAACCTCTAACCCTGTGAGACCTGACTTCCTCGAACAGTTCCTAAAACTGCTGCCTCTGAGATTCCATGAACTAACAAGGCAAAGCCAATGCTCCGGCTTCACCCCTGAAATCTGGCACCTGGCCGTCCACTGCTGCACCAGCTCCCTTTTCTAGCGCAAGAACCAGTTTGTCACACCTTGGTCACACTCTTCCTCTTCACAGCTCTCTTTAGGTATGACTCGTGCCCTGAGTCCGTTCTTCTTTTCTTACCGTACATCTCCAGGAGAAAATGTTCCCTCTCTCTCTCTTTCATATTCTCCTACCTTCAGAAATGTGTCCTTGCACCCCAGAGTCACAGCCTCTCTCATGCTGGGTTCTACCCTTAACCTGCATCCAGCTGCAAAATCCAACAGTGACTGTATTTTCTAATGTTCTATTTATGTTAACTTGCCCGATCCAGATGATTTACAAGGACATGTGTTGTTTTGTTTTTAAATCTCCTATAATGTCTAGAAAACTCATGGGCAATAAAAAAAATCTGTTGATCTGAATAAAACTATCAAGTAGAGAACCAAGATGGAATAGATAAATTTGATTGCAGAATAAGTCAGTGCAATTGCCCTTCTACAGGATGCTGTGAAAAGTAACAGTGATTTGGAATGAAAGATCTTAGTGGATAAAGCCCACCAGCCATAATGGTAAAAGGAAGAGGGACAGTCTCATTTCTAGGAACAAAAGCTGCAATGGATATTAACTAGCAAGATATGGACTACTGCATTGCTAGAGGACTTTGAGCCTGAGTTGTCCCCACTCACATAAGGAAAGGAAACTCACTGCGGTGTACATTAGTGCAGGTCTGTTCAACCTGTGAGACTCCAGTCTCCTCAGTCAACCTGGGCCAGCTGAGCATCTTCATGAAGAGTGGCCAGCTTCTGCTGACCATTCATGTTACACAGCAGAAACCTGAGTGTGTCTGTGTGTATGCATATACATACACACACATACATACATACAAATATATATACTGACATATATACATATATAATCTCCAGTGACTTAATAGAGGCATGTGCTAAGGGCAGAGCACAGGAGTGCAGGGTGAGGCAGAACTCTTAGAGAAAGCATTTGTACCCATGGCCATTCCTCTGAGTTTCTCTGGTGTGAGCTGCGGTGCATCACGTAGACCAGACATCCAGTGCGCAGGAGTGATGGCTCTGTTACACAAGCAAAACATCCAAACAGACTGCTGAGCAGACACAAGCCCTTTGCTAATCTACATCTTTTTCTAAGTCTCAGGGCTTGGAGACAAACATCTTTCTTCTGTGCTTTTAAAAACATGTACTTAAAAATAAACATGTTACTGTGACTTAGATACATAGCTCAAATACATCATGTGGTACAGCCAGCTGAGGGAGAAATAAAAAAGTTTTATTTTATTTTATTTTATTTTTTAAAAAAAAATGTCCTGCCTGGCCACTCCAGGAAATGAGTAGCAAGACTATACTGTTAAGGACCGACTGGAAAATACTACCAGGTTGCACATATATAAACGACTAGTGTTCTTTATAATCCCACATGAGTAGCACCATGCGAGTTATTCTGACAAACCCGTCTTTCTTTCTGAAATCTCTTTCAGAACTTCTTTTGGCATGTGTTCTCAGAACAATCTGAGAAGGCGCCTCCAAACAGACCCAGACTTCACAGTTATCTCCTCTAATTGCAACTAAGGCCTCACTTAGGTACAAGTGAGCAAGAGTGTTCCCATGGGCCTATATCTGCAAGCCCCATTTCTCATATTTAATTTAAGCTGATGATACCTAATTTAATGGGCCTGTTTGAATGTTCACACAAACTATAATGCTAATGGATAAGTATGCATGCTTACACACACACATTCACACTTGCACACACATGTGTAAACACACACACACACACACCCCTCTCAACCTCCTGAAAGTGGTCATTGAGGGAACAGGAGGAGAACAGACTTCATTTTTCAATAACATTCCCTTTTTCTAACTTAAAATCTCTAAAGCAAAAGCAGTAAGAGGCTTGATGGTGCCAACTATTCATTTACATCCAGAGGACTCTCAAATATTTGGTACAAAATTATCTGTACTTTCTATATTTTTGAACACTTTGGAACAAAAAAAAAAAAAAAAAGCCCGTTCTTCCTGTGAGGAAAGGGCTCTCATACCACTGAGCTTGTTGTTAAGACGCAGTGTTCTCTGATTTCTGCAAGTATTTCTGAAAGGGTTTCCAGAAATGTTTTTGGTAATGCTACTGCAGCATCCCCAGGGCCATGAACCCAATGTTGGCCCCTCTGCAGGCACAGCGTGGCCAGGATAAAGGCCAAAAGGCAAGAGAGGCTCCCTCCTCTTCTGGTTCTTAATTCTAGTTAGCATCCACAATCGTCGAAGGCCAGGCCAGTGAATCACTTTTTTTGTATTTTCAGAGTCTAGCACAGAACTCAATATATAACACCCTGTGGATGGAATGAGTGAGCGAATGACTGAACGAATGGATAAAACATCAGACTGCTTGGCCAAGGAATCACAAGACTAATTTTAAAAATTCTTTTCAAACAATACATTTTGATCATGTTTTTCCTCTCTCCCAATTCCTACCAGATCTTCCCCACCTCCCTACCTGTCCAACTTTGTTCTCCTCTTTCAAAAAACAAAACAAGGAACACAACCACCCCCAAATAAAAACACACAGACAAGCAAAAGACCGAAGATTTAAAAAAAAAAAAAAATCCAAACAAAGCAGAATGAAACAAAAAGTCCACAAAAATACCGTGAAGTATATTTTGGGTTAGCCAAGAACTGCTGGCCATGGGGCCTGCCCTGATGTATAGTTGACATACCAAACGAGACTCCACTGGAGAAAACGGATTTTTCAGTCTGCCAGCAGATATCAACTGCAGATACCTTCTTGGTTAGGGGCGAGAACCCGTGTCTGCTTTCCCCTCTCCGTGCTGAGACTCAGTATGTCTTAATCCTGTGCAGGCTGTCACAATCTCTGTATCTCATCTATTTACCAGGAGTCTCGTTGGTCTTAACGGCTGACTACACTGTATACATGTACAGCTCCGTTATCCATTCATCAGTCAATGTACATCTCTGCTGCCTCCAACGTCTGCCTCTTATGAACAGGGAAGCAGTAAGCCTGGATGAGCATGTCTCTGCAGTAGAACGTAGAGTCCAAGAGTGGATTTTGAGGTAATGGATTCCCAGCTTCCTGAAAAATGGCCCACTGACTTCCACAGTGGTTGTACTAGCTTGCACTCCCACCAGCAGTGAATTGGTGGTCCCTTTCACCTCGCTCTGGCCAGCATGTGCTATAATTTATTGTATTGATCTGGGCCATTCTATATGGTGTAAGATAAACTTTAAAGTAGTTACAACTTATATTTTCCTGATGGCTAAGGTGTTGAAGATTTCTCTTTCATCTTTTGAGAACTTTGCTTAGTTCTGTACCCAATTTTTAAACTGGGTTAGTTAGTTAGTTAGTTCTTTATATATTATAGATTCTAGCCCTCAATCAGATACATAATTGGTAAAGTTTCTTTCCCAGATCTTAGGCTACCACCTTGGTAATGATGGTGTCGTTTGCTAGAGAGAAGCTTTTCCGCTTTAGCTGTTTATGAATTGTTGGTTTTAGTACCTGTGCTGTCAGTGTCCTGCTCAGAAAATCCTTTCTGTGCCAATGAGTTCAAGTCTATTCCCCTCACTTTCTCTTCTATCAGACTCAGGGTATCTGATCTTATATTGAAGTCCTTGCTCTATTTGGATTACTGTTCAGAGCGATAATAAATATGTATCTATTTTCATTCTTTTGTCTGCAGCCATCCAGTGTGACCAGCAATATTTATTGAGGATGCTGTATTTCTCTCCACTGCACTTTTGGCATGTCAAAATGATGTGTCAGCAGAGATGTGAATTTACCTCCAGATCTTTCATTTTATTCCATTGATCAATATGCCTGGTTGTTTTTTTTTTTTCAATATGCTGGTTTTTATTACATCTCTGTAATAAAAAAATCTGAGAAAATGTAATTGAGATCACACACATACATATACACATGTACCCACACGCAATATATAAATAAGCAGAAAAATGAAAGAGTAATCTGGGGCTGGAGAGATGGCACAGCCGTTAAAAGCACTAGCTGCTTTTCCAGAGGTCCTGAGTTCAATTCCCAGCAACCACATGGTGGCTCACAACCATCTGTAAAGGGATCTGATGCCCTCTTCTGGTGTGTCTGAAGACATGCATACATTCATACACACACACAACTAAAAAAACTTAAAAATTTGAAACAAATAATTCTACTACTAGAAATGCATATGGGAGTGTTGGCAGAAGCACAGAAAACACGCCTCAGACTGCTCCCTCAAGCCCTACATTATTTTGCAAAACTGAGAATTACCTTAATGCCTGATAATAACTGCTTTAGTAACTCATAATACATTTATATTATTTATAATATAGACCTACATTAATTGACTTGGAGAGTTGTTGACACATATTAAAGATTACAATGTAGCATGCACAAGATGATTTTGTTTTTGTAAAAATTAGATGGACGTGTATCCCAGCGTCAACGGGTATTACCAATTTATGAGTGGTTGAAATGTGAGGATTTTTTTCCTTTTTGCTTACTATACTTTGCTACTGTACTTTTGATTTAATTTTTAAATCTTACAAGGGAATGTGGGTCAGGGAGATAGCTCAGCAGGTAAAAGCTCTTGCTGGCACAAACCTGATCATCCAAATGTCTGCAAGCAAAATGTCTGCAACTCAAGGAACAAGCCAGATGTAGTGGTTGCACATCTGTAATCCCAGCACTCTTACTGTGATGGGAGGTAGAGACAGGAGAAACTAATGGACCAACTAGCCTAGAGTACACTCTGGTAGAAACAAGAGTCCCCACGTTAGCAAGGCAGAAGATGAGGACGGAGTCCCAAAAGCTCTCCTCCAATCTTCATGCACAGCTCGTGCAAATGCTCACATAGTGTCTTCTGTTCTGCTTATAATTTCTGTTCTTTCTGCTCCCCAAGGTATTACTTCATTGATATGCTCTTGGGTCCCACGTGCATGCATGCATATGTGTGATCTATTTGCAATGATGAATCTCAATTGAAAGAATGGAGACCTGGAAGCTGACTGTAGCAGTGTATGCTTATAATCCAAGCACATGGGTAGATGAAGCATAAAGATCATCGTGAGTTCAAGGCCAACCTAGGTTATATAGCAAGCAATCTTGGCTATATATAAGCCTGGATGCTTATGGGACCAGGAATAGTATATTTCTCGTGCTTTAACTTTTAATAAAATTGCCAGAGATATTATTAAGTAACTAGCTGTTTGCTATTGAAAAGACTCGAGTGGCCTTGCTTCTTAAGAGTTCTCCAAGCCCGGCAGTGGTGGCGCATGCCTTTAATCCCAGCACTTGGGAGGCAGAGGCAGGCAGATTTCTGAGTTCAAGGCCAGCCTGGTTTACAAAGTGAGTTCCAGGACAGCCAGGGCTATGCAGAGAAACCCTGTCTCAAAAAAACAAAAAGAAAAAAGAAAAAAAAAACGAGTTCTCCAGCAAGAAGACCAGTAGGGTTACCTCCTGACTTTTCATACCCCTGTTAAAGAAGATGAAAAACAGATGGTTTGTGACATCATCCCATCCCTTCTCTAGTTCTGTGTGGAGAGCTGAGACAGGAGACTTTGTCTCTGAGCTCTGCCTCTCTCTCTGGAGAGCCATATGATGCTGTGTTTCCTCTCCATTAGCCCATGGGGAATCAAACCCAGCCTTCACAAATGCATGTGAAGGGTCCTCTGCAAGACAGGTACTTACTGTTAACCACTGAGAATTTCTCCTGCCCTGAGTTGTTGTTTTTCTTTAAATTTTGTTTTATTGATTATTATTATTGTGGATATGTATGTGTGGGTGAGGGGTGCAGGCATGACACCAGAGGACAACTTTATGGAGTCAGTCCTTTCCTTCCGCCTCCATGTGGGTTCTGGGCATCAAATATAAGCCACCGGGCTTGTACAGCAAGACTCTGGGCATCAAATGTAAATCACCGGGCTTGTACAGCAAGACCCTTTACTACTGAGCCATCTCCCCTCCCCTCTCTCTTTCTCCCTCTCACTTTCAGTGCTGGGCTTGGTACATGCTGGACCGGTGCTCTGCCAAAGAGCCAGAACCCCAGCCCTCTTTTTACATTATATTTTGAGACAGGGTCCAAGTTGCAATCTGGATTTGGTCTTGTGATCCCCCCGCCTCAGCCTCCCAAATAGCTTGAATTACAGGTTTTTGGTACCTTAGGGTTATCCTTGAATGAAACCTTTATGTAACTTTATTCTTTCTTACCATCTGGCTTTTTATCTTCCATAAAAATCATCCTAACAATGAGTGGTATGCCTTATGCTTTGTTCTACTTTTAAAATTTTTAATTGTATGATTATCATGTTGTGCATGGTGTGCATATATGTATGTGGGTGCATGTCTATGACAAATGTGTAAAGGTCAGAGGATGACTTTGGGGAATCAGTCGTCTCTCCCCATCAAGGGTAGGTTCCTACGATGTCAAACAAGTGCTTTGACTACCTACGCTGTCTGACTGGCATGTCTTTCTCTTTTTAGAAAATTTTAATTTGTAATTGTTTTAGTTTAATTGTTAACAAATAGTAACTATTTATTGAGTACAGTGTGGTATTTCAATATATGTACAATGTGCACTAATCAAATCAATAATAAGCATTTTCTGTTCTCATTACTTTATTTATTTATTTATTTATTTATTTCTGTACTCATAACTGTTCTCATTTCTTTATTATAATAATTTTCTTTGTGAGAATTTTATATATGGATACAATTAAATATGATCATATCCGTTCATTTCCCTCCTCCAACTCTCCTCATATCCCCTCAGCATGTCCCCCTCCCATTCCATGCCTTTTTAAAAAAACTGCACTAAATCTAATTAGCACGCCCACATGTACATGGGTGTATGGGAAACAACCTCAAAAAAACAATGATTCCCCTGCTCCAGGGGCTATCAGCTGCCACTAGCTCATTAAAGATGGAGACTAGAGAGCCCCTCCCTCACTAGTGCTGGGATCTTGGCTGTCTGGCATAATACTTAGTAGATAGTAAATATTGTTACTTCTTTATTTTAAAGCAAAACCATGACACATCATGACATAGTGAGTCCGAGGGCAGGATTCTGGAGCCAGACTGCCTGAATATAAATCCCAGCTCTGACCTTAATTAGCTGTGTGAAATCAAAATGTGAATAACTTGCCTGTGTTCCGTTTCCCCATTTATAAATGAAGACAGTAATTGTTCCCAATTCATGGAAGTGGGTGAGTGATGATATAAACATTTAGATCCATATCTGCCGCATGGTAAGTATGGTAATTTAAATGAGAAATGCTTCCTGAAAGCTTAAGTATTTGAACACTTGATCCCCTTTGGGGGAGGTAGTGTAAACTAGCCGTAGAAAGCTTGTTACCTTGGGCAAGCTTCAAAGTGTACAGCTTTGCCCCAGTTCTAGACTGCTGTTTCTGTTTGCAGCCTGCAGGTGAAGATGTGACCTCTCAGGCTTCCTGCTGACAGCTTGTTACCCTTTGCCATACCTCCCCTCCCCCATTACAGACTCTCCCTCTGGAACTGTAAGCCAAATTAAATTCTTTCTTCTGTATGTAAGTTGCTTTGGATCATGAAATTTTGTCACAGCCACAGAAAAGTTAACTAATACAGTAAGAAATACAAAAGTGTAAGTCTTGCGGTCTACTTAGTTCAATCCTGGGTGTCCAGAAAGTCATTAATATTCCCACAACAGTTTACACATTTCCTGTACTTATCTAAAGTTCTTGTTTTACTTTCATATTTGATCAAGTTCTATACTTATTCTGTGTTTGAAAGAGACAAGTGGGCTGAGATATGGCTCAGTGGTAAAACATTTGCTTAGCGTGCATATGCCCCTAGGTTTAATACCCAACAACTGCATAAAAGGAAAAACAAATCAAGGTTTTGTTTGATGAATCTTCGAAGCATTAGTAATAATGTTCAGCATCTACAAAAGCAGCTAATTCCAGTCATCAAAGAGCTAATTAACAAGGGAATGCTCCTTGAAGGACTAAGATACATCTGACACAGCAGTTCCTAAAATCCCAAACACAAATATTATTGTGACTACCTAGTTCAGATCTAGTCTTTCTTCCTCACAACAATCAGGGAAAAACTAAAATCAAGACAAATGCATATAACCTAACAGACATTCCAACTTAGAACAATTCAGTGGTAGAGTCTTGTCTTCCATTTCCCTGAGCTACCTGGTTCTAGAGAAAAGTTTCAAAATATCCAGCAGGAGATACAATCACGCTAGATGCTCCTAGTATGTCCTACCTGATAATTTCCAGCATGTGAATATGGAGTTATGAGAGCACCAGCGAGCCAGAACAACCATGGGGAGACAGCTGCTGCCAGCATTTACAACTTCCTCTGGCTTTGGCACTGGCCCTGCACTGGGCAATGCTGCTTGCAGGAAGCCACAGAAATTTGCATGCAGTGGGGAACATTTTTTGCAGACTGTATGTAAGACACTACTCATTCCTTGTTGAGGCTGGGGCCCACAGCCGAGCTCTTTGCAACTCTAATTTTTAGTATGTCAGATTACAATATTTCATTAATAGGAAGAACAAATATCTTAAGGAATATCATTGTTACATAGAAAGGTAGAGATATGAAAATGTGTTAAGAGTCCTAATGGCCACATTTCAACACAGTCTTACTTTTGGAATCTGATCTATTTTAAAAACCAATAGACACGCATGTAAGGTAAAAGATTTTCTCCATATTTGACACTGCAGAACAGCACCTTGCTTACATACTACATACTTCTCAGAAGCAGAACTGTCTTCTGTCTTACTGAAATGATTTTTTTTAAGTTAAATTCTTTGCTTTTAAAGGAAATTCTTAAAACACATAGATAAAAATAGCACAGGCCTAATGTAAAGGGCCAATGCAAGAGCAACCTGCAGTCCTGGCTGCCATTGTTGAAGATGGCCTTTACAAATTACACAGCCTTGTGCAACTATACCTCTGGCTTCACTTTCCCCTCCTTTCTAGTTTCATTTCTCTTTCCAGGGCAAAATATCTCCAGCTTAGGGGAGGAAGGCTTGCTTAAGCCAGCTTTCTTCACTCTTACGCAGCTCAGGATCAAGTTTGTGAAATGGTGCTGCAGTGAAGAGAATCTAACAGAGACGTGCCCACAGGCAAACCTGATGCAGACAACCCATCATTTCTGACTCTCTTCCCAGGTGACTTTGGATTATGTCAAGTGGACAATTAAAGCTGACCACATCTGTCCAGGACGACTGGGTATCCTAGGTTTTGATAGCACAACATCTGAAAATCAGTATTTGGCCCTTAAGTGGCAGGATTTAATGTTATGCCCACACAGAGTAGGTTCTTACGAATCCACTCTTCTGAAAGTTATTCCTGCCAAGCCCTTAGCACAATTCTTGCACCCAGTACACAAAGTGGCTTAAAGGGGGGAAAGAAAACTCTTTTTTAAAAACAAAAATATAATTTATACTCTTTCCAGAAGATTAGAAAACATACTTTCCTTTCCTAAGTGGGTACTTGTTGGAACAGTCTGCTCCAATGAGTATGTTCCGGGTTCTCAGCACAGTGTTGCACACGTGAGAGGCATAACCCCAAGAAAGCTGCAGGTGACCACTGGCATCCCCATACCTGGCCTCAAAAGGACTCTGCCTGGAAAATACTCCAACTTCAGCTGCCCTTCTTACTTTGTCTTCGTAGGGTCTTTAGTATTATCTCAGATTTGATGACATTAGAGATGACAATAGCCACAATGAAGCTAGTGCTACCGTCGTGGCAGCTAACAGCTATTTAACATTTATTCTGAGGCAGGCATTACAAGCACTGTCTCTACTCTATTTAATCCCTCCTAACAGTCAGAAGGAGGAGAAACACTGGCTAGATATTACAGTTATCCCCACTGACACATTTGCGGCAATCGGTAAGCTAAGGCAGAGGAAGTGCTTGGAATTCAAGGCCAGTCTGAGACACAAGGTGAGACCTTGGAGAGACAGAAAGACAGGGAGGGGGGAGAAGATCAAATGAGAGAAAAATTTTAAAAAAATGTGTATGCCCAGTTAGTTTGCAACAGAAATTTGTAAGGAAATTTGAATGTACCCTGGCTCTTGGTTTTTCTAACACTGTTTTGCTTGGGTGGTTGCTTCTGTTTTGTTTGTTCCAAGGTGCAGCCTAGATTGGCATTCAGCTTGGGATCTTCTTGTCTCAGCCTCCAGAGGGCTGGGATTATAGGCAAGTCCACCACTTCTGGCTCAAGACCTTACTTAATCCTTAACCCTTGGGTTATACCAACCCTGTAGCTCCTTGCAAGAGTGCCTCTAAGCTTATGCTAGGTCCCAGACAGTCACTTCAGATCAGTATCACCCCTCCTGAATCCCTAACATCTTCCTGCCCTTGTTCCTTGTTTCCTGGCTTGTTTCTTTTTCATGACAGGGACAAAGTGAGGAGAAGCAGCTAGGCAATGATGACAGCCATCAAAAATTCCTACTCCGTTACTGCCCCACTACAGCCAAGAAAGCCTGATGAGGGTAAAGGCTGATAGGAAGACTATGAATTATGTTACAACTAACGACTTTAGAGTAGCACCCTTTAGCATTTGTATACAGTCCGCATTAATAATTAAACTAATTTGACAGATGAAATAGTTAAGGAAGTGAAAGGTCTTGCTCACAACTACACAGTGAAGCTCCATATGCCTTCTGAAGTCCTTACTGCTTCACTATTCAAGGATGGTGATTCCTAGTGACTCAAGCTGCACTCACTAAGAACCCAAAGAAGAACTTTTCCCACAGTCTCAAAATAAATAAATAAATAAATAAACAAATAAACACACAAACCCTGGAAGTTCTCCAGAGAGAGTGCTGCCCTTCCACATTATCTTTTAGCCAGGCAGTCTAGATTTCACAGGTCAAGGCAAAAATGCCCCCTGAATACTTGTCAGCAGTTCTCAGTGGAGGAAACGCTGCCGCTCACTGAGAACTTTGTGAGCAGTCAACTCAAGAGATGTGGTCTGTGCAACTCTTGATTATAAATTGGAAATCCCTGTGTCCTTCGCTATGCCGGCGTGCTATAAATCTTTAAACGTCAGCTACAGCTCATTCCCTTTCACTTATTTAAAGGTGGAATTTTTAAAAATCATTTTTTCCACTTCATGGTTGGCTCCTTTTTGGACCAAGGTATAAAAATAGCGCTGCCATCAGAAGCCAAGATGTTTTCTGGAAAGAGGGGGTTGTAAGAGCCCTAATCCTGGACCACGGACGGATCTGCTTCAAAGCGGAGCTGATTTCAGCCACTTAGCTTCTTTCCCCTTTCTCCGGACTATAAGGAAGGCGCAATTTGTTAAGTCAAGTCCCGGCGCGCGGCCCCGCGAACCCGGCGCGCGCTGTGTTCTCCCGACCCGGCCACCTGTTAGAACAGCGAGGGCGACCGGAGCCACGCGAGCAACGTTGGGGAGGTGGCGTGAGACGCAGCTCCGGGTGACTGAGATGGGTGACTGAGGACGAGGCTGAGTCCCTGAGTGCTCTCCGCAGTCGTCACGGGGACCGGCGCGCCCCGCCGCGGACTGGCCGGGAACCGTGCCGGCTTACCTGTTGATCTTGAGCGCGAAGGCGCGGCGCTCGGCGCTCGGCAGCGTGGCCATGGCGCGCGCTCGGCTCCACGGCTCCGGGGCTCGCGGTGGGACGGGGGAACGGGACCCGAACGCACAGCCGCTGCAGCGCCCGACGAGCCCGCCGCCAGCCTCATCTGTCAGCCGCGCCGAGGAAACTTCCGCATTTCCACCTTGGCCGCGCAGCTCCCGGGGGAGGGCTCTGCACCGCTGCCCGCGGCGCCGCCCGGCCTGGCACGCACCGAGCGCTCGGCGAGGGCGTCGACACTGCGCCGAACCGCGTTCCGGATGCTCAGAGTCGCCGGCCGACGGCGCGCGCTTCCCGCTGCTTACCCCGGGCCGACGGGCACGGCGGCTGCGGAGCGCGGATCGCGAGCGCTGGCCGGAAACGCCGGCGGCCGGAGCCGGAGGGCGACTGGGGCAGCGAGCGCCGAATCCAGAAGCATCCAGCCGGGTCTGGAGGGGCCACTCGGTGGGTTGACGCCATTCCTGGGAACGATTTTTTTTTTTTTAAAGGCAGCCTCTTAGGACATCAGTCAACTTTTTTCCAGCCGAAGATGCACTGTCATTCATGGAACACTTTACTATAATGGCTCCATCCCAGGAGTAAATATTAGGAGCTATATGATTTTTCTTTTAACAACCTGAGGGAGCACTATACACAACATTGAGATTCACCCGTATCTCAACTGAGTTCTGTTTCATGTTTCACATAGAGAAACCTGACCAGACCACAAAGGAGAAATCTGGGGGGAAAAAAAAATCCCCAAAGGACAAGGGTGGAAAAGACTGTGCCTATTTTGAGTAATATGTTTGGTCCGAGTTGTGCTGTATGAACTCTCTGTGTGTCTCTACTTGTCAACTTGCCTTTGAAAACACGAAAAGGCTATATTTTTGGCTCAAAGCTGCAGAGTCTAGATATGGAAGCCACAAGCCACATGTGGCTGTTGACCACTTGAATTTTTGGTTAGTCTGAAATGAGATGGGTTGGAAAATAAATACACAGTGGGTTTCCAAGACAGTACAGAAAAACAAATAATGCAAAATGTCTTAATTTTTTATTGATTGCATGTTAAAAACAATCCTTTGGAATCTGTTAAATGAAGAAACATATTATTAAAGATAATTTCACCTGTTTATTTTTCCCTGTATTAAAATGTAGCTCGCATTAAGTAAATGTAAGAATTGTTTCCTTGGCTCACATTTCCTGGCACATTGCATTCTTACTGGACAGCACTGGTCTACTACAACTTAATTTGTAACCTAATACTAAAATATTTGCGGACCATGTATTATTTATCCCTGGCAGCCTTCTTCCTCTGCTTTTGTTTAGGTAGTTGAGTAAATCTTCAGAGCTGGTTAGGTAACTCTCCCCTCCCTCATACCAATGCATCTAAGACAATGTGTACAGCATAACAATACAGAGACTATAAATACAGACGGAAAGAAAGCAAGTCTTTAATAAATAAAACCAACTATTACTTGTAATCCAAACCTGTAATCCCAGTTACTCAGAAAGCTGAGGCGAGAGGATCACAAGTTCAAGGTCTGTCCGTGCTACAAAGCAACTACAAGGCCTAACATGCTCAAGGTTCTGGGTTCATTCCCAGTGTCAATTTTTTGGAAGGCTTAAAAAAACACATCTGTTGTTTCTGACTTACAGAGTTCTCCTAAAGATATTTACTACAAGGGAATTTATGGGAAATACTTGGATAGGAAATATTAAAAGAATACTTGTGTCTCTGTGTGTATCTTCAATCTGCGAACAATAAATAATCCATTGAAACTTTTTTTTTTAACCAGAGTCTTTGATCCACTTACAGATGGGCTTGTCTTGGGTTTCTAAATGTTTATGGCATGCACTTTCATACAGAACAAAAAATACGTGTTTCCACATAAACCCAAGTAAAATGTAGTGAGACTATCTTAAATTTTCAGATTTTTCCATTAAGGAAACTTATCTGAGTTGGTCAGGAGAATATCATGACATCTCACATCTTGCCTTACATTATACCACATTCGATGTATAATATCTTACTGTGGAGCTTAGGTTAATCTAATTACCATTAGATCACCAGCACTATTATCCATGTTGTCAATTCATACTTAGAAATAACTCCACATTACCTAACAGTCTCTTAAATGATCAAGAATGTGTTATCTGTGGAGCTAGCCATAGCTTTATCTGCTCTCATACGGATTCAGGGTTCACCAGCAAACCTCAGGAGTAGCTGTCCAAATGTTTCCCCCATCTCTGTCTCTGTCTCTGTCTCTCTGTCTCTTTTTCTTTATCTGTCTCTGTTTCTCTCTGTGTGTCTATCTCTCTGTCTCTCTCCTCTCTCTCTCTCTCCCCCCCTCCTGCATTCTCTCTGTCTCTCCAGTTCCCTATACTTGAGCTTCTCTTTTTATTCCTCTGGGCAGAGCTGACTGCTAGGCTTCCCTTCCTCATTTGCTGATCTCTCTGGTCCTTCCTCCTCTATCTCACTGTGTCATTTAACTTTGGTTTTCCTTTTCACAAAATTTTGCTCCTGACTTCTGTGACTAGCCACCCGTGCAGCAATTATCTTAAATTCTCATTTAGGTTTCCCCAAACTTTATTTTTCTTTAAATTGCATTTTGCTTGTATTATTTAACAAACAACTAAATGACACCCGAACTGGGCACCATTTCAAGCCCCTTTACAAATTAACCAGTTAACTAATTCATAATAACCACTGAGTAATAACATTACCTCCACTCTACAACAGAGGAAACTGAGGATCTGATGGATCGCAATGACTTGGCCGAGATCACAGAGCAGTGAGTGCAGAGCCATTTCCTATCCCAGAGTTCCGCCTCTCTCCTGGACACTTTTGGTTAAACATATTCGAGCTCCAGAAAGCTAATGGCTCTCCCTCTTATAATCCCTCGTGGCTGCTGTTGGCAATACTTCCCTAGTCCTCAGATTTAAACTTTGGAGTTACTCAGTAGAGGAAAAGCCGTAAGTCCTGGCTATGGCTTCAGCTTTGAGTTGACTATGATCCAATGATGCCACCATCTTTGGACCAGAGTCCTTCGCCTTGGAAGAGCATCACCTACTTGCTGCTGTCTGTCTAAAGAAGGTGTCAGCTGTAACTCCCTCCTCACCTTTACCTTTCAGATCTAACCATCTTCCAGGGGCTGCCATGCATTGTGTATAAAATATCACTTCTTCATAAACATACCAGTGTTCTCACGGATTCCATCCTGGCTCATGAGTTCACGTCAGGATAACAAAAACCACTCTTTAAATGGCTCCCCTGCTCCACCCCTTGCTTATTCTGGTCTATGCCACTAGCCTACATCCCTGCCAACTACTCTTAGTAGTTTCTCGGCAGCCTCTATGATCAAGTATATGCTCCCCTCAGCGACTGACAGGCCTGCTTCCATCAAAGCAGGGCAGACCTGTAACTCATCACTGAGAAGACAGTGTTCTTTCTTCTGGGGCCTTCCCTATCTGCTATTCCTCCTGCTTTCTTTAGCCTACATTACTTCCAGTTCCCTCCATCCTTCAGTGTTTGAGACAAGTTCTTATGTCTCACACAAGGGAGAACTTCTCTCAGTTTGCCAGCATTCTTTATTGGTTAGGAAGTATATCTCACCATTGATAAACACATCCTAGTAAAATTCCAGACACACCAGGGTTGGTCTACAGAAAGAACTGAGGCTGTTGGTACATCTCTTCCCTTCTTGCAAAAACTATCTCTTCAGGCTCCCAATAGTCCCTCAGATTGTACTCAAATGTCACCTTCCAGAATACTGCCTGACTCCTTTCCTGACTTTGTTCTTCTCCATAGCCCTTGTGCTGATATTCTATATTTGTATGTTGAAAGGTTAAGTGAGTTTGACTCAGGGTACACCAAGAAGACAGTATACTCTTCATGGTACAAGGCAAGCAGACTGTGAGAGAACACTATGTTGAATATTTTGCTTATTACTCATCATGCTAATAGTATGTAAGATCCACAGAACATACATATATATATATATTGGCTTGGCTCATGTTTATTTTTCCAGTGCCTAGAACAAAGCCTCACACATAGCTGGTCCTCGATTAAATAAGTGAAGGCACACACTCACCAACTATTTTTTTTTTTTTTTTTTTTGGTTTTTCGAGACAGGGTTTCTCTGTGTAGCCCTGGCTGTCCTGGAACTCACTCTGTAGACCAGGCTGGCCTCGAACTCAGAAATCTGCCTGCCTCTGCCTCCCAAGTGCTGGGATTAAAGGCGTGCCCACCACTGCCCGGCAGGAAGAGGTTTCTTAGTGAATCCACCCAAAGTCCTTTTAGTTACCGCATAGAGGATGTGACTATTCCCACTGAATGCAGAATACCTACAAGGGATACAAACCCTCTCCAAGTGCTCACTATAGATCAAGTCCTGTACCGGTGACAGCAGGAGCAACACAATTAACAATACCATTCTCTTACTTCCTAGGACTCACGGTCTAGGAATGAGACACACAGAGAAGGAAAGGGAGGCCCGGGCTCTGTGGAATAGCACAGGAACCTTTTGCTGTACAAAACTCTGGGAGAGTGAGGAAGCTCAGGCAGGAAATGACTTATTCTTGAGGGGAGGGGGAGAGCAGCAGAGAGATTGACACCAAACATGATGACTTTGTTGCCATAGTGATGTTGGAACTGAGTCTTAATGGACAAGTTAGGCAGGCCAAGAAGAGTTACCGAAGCTATCTCAGGCAGAAAGAGCACTGTACGACACAAGCAGAAAGATAGGCGATACCAAAGTCCTCACAGAGAAAATGAAGTAGAAAAAAAATGAAGCCTTGGTACACAGGGCCTGTATGCAAATAAAAATTGCTTTTTGCATGTGCTGGGTATTCCTCTGGAAGAAATCTCTTCCCACCTGGCATTCTACTGATACCCAGGAGACTATGGGACAGCGAGAGGTGGGGAATATGCCTCCTAATTCTGGCAACTTTTCTTGATTTGTACATAAACACTTTAATGAAGGGATGCATATTGTTTGAGAAATACTGTAGACAAGACTCATGTATTAGCTGCTATCCTCACCATTGTGACCGATAACTGACAAGAAGCAGCTGTATGGAGGAAGGTTTATTTTGGCCCACGGTTGGAGGAGACAACGCATCCTAGTGAAGAGGGCATGGATGCAGGATTGGCTAGTGGATGTGGCAGTGAAAGTGTGAGTGCCCTTGCTCACACCTGGGCAGATCAGGAACCAGAGAAAGGAGAATGCTGACACTCCTTTTCCTCTTTTCATTCAGTCTAGGATGGGCAGAGCACTGCTCACAGTTAGGGCAGGTCTTCCCCCTCAGGTAATTGTCCCTTGATGTGCCCAAAGGGGTGCTTCCCTCATCCTATAGACATCTCCTTTACAAAACAAAAAACAAAGCAAAACAAAACCTCTTTATTGATTCTTTGTGAATTTCACATCATGTGCCTTAAATCTCACCTATCTCCTTGCCCTCTCATATCTGCCCCCGCCCTTGCAACCCCGGCAAACAAATAAACAAATAAAAATAAAATAATAAAAATAAAAACAAACCAACAAGAAAGAACAACCCCCCCCCAGTGGAAGCTATAATGTGTCATAGGGTGTCACACAGTATACCCTTTGCCCAAACAGCTTTACTTGTAAATGTTCATTACAATGAGTCAATGGTCTCTACCTTCTGCTAAACTATCAATACTGGCTTCTAACTGCGGTTCCTCTCAGGTATCCTGTTATTGCCTTGTGTCATGGAGATCCTGCAGCTTTGGAACTATAGGACTGGCTCTTTCACACACTCCAGCAGTTCTTAGATGAGGTAGATGTTGGGGTGGACCAACTCAAAGCCCTGGATCTGGGCCTAGGTGGTGGTTGTGTTGTTCCCCTGCCAGCTGTCCTATACCCGAACCACCAGGGCCAGCTCTTCCTCTTTGCCTAGGGTCTCCTGCCTGTGGCAGCAGGAAAGGGCAGGACTGGCTCTCTCACCCTCAGGCTCCAACCATCAGGGTCAGTTCTCCCAAACACACACCACCAGGGTAGCTCTACCGCTACAGATATATCTTAATCTAATCGGGTTTATATTCACAATTAACTGTCATAGCTTCAAAAATCATGTAGTCCTGGTCCCCTAGTCTAGGTACTTCTGCTTCTCCTTAGAGCACCATAAGGCTCTATAGCAATGGTTCTCAAACTTCAGTTAATTTGGTTCATCACTACTTCATAACCATAATGTTGCTACCATTATAACTCATAATGTAAATATCTGATGTGCAGGAGATCTTATAAGCCACTCTTGTGAAAAGGGTTGCAACCCACAGGTTAAGAACCACTGCTCTAGGAGCTGTAAATGACTCCATTGCCTGTCTTTGGATACCTTTCTCCTAACTGGGCTGCCTTGTCTAGCCTCAATAGGAGAAGATGCTCCTAGTCCTACTGCAACGTGATATGCCAGCTGGGTTGATGTTCATAGGAGGCCTTCCCTTTTTCTGAGTCTTTTCTGAAAAGAAAGGGAGTGTGGGAGGGTGGTGGGGAAGGGAGGTGAGAGGAAGGGACTGGGAGAAGATGGGGGAGCTACTACTGGAAAGTAAAGTAAACAAATTAGTAATAGTAATAATAATAAATAATAGAAGGAGGAAGAAGAGGAGAAAGCGGAGGAGAAGGAGAAGGAGAGGAAGAAGGAGAAGGAGGAGGAGGAGGAGAAGGAGGAGAAGTGCTGCTCTATAGGGCTACTGTTCACTTCTAACTCCCAACATCCCTGACTCTCCAAAGAAGGAATCAATCTCCTATTCTTTAGTTAGTTCTTATGTTTGAACGGTTTCTCCAGCATCCTCTAGATCTTTCCCACCCCTCCAGTTCATTCTGTTCCTGCAGAGAAAGAGAAGGGGGGAGGGGGGAGAGAGAGAGACAGAGACAGAGACAGAGAGACAGAGAGAGCAGAGACTGTCATGTGTTTGGGTGCTTAGTGGGTAGACTTCCACTCCAGGTTTCAGCTGATATTCTCCTTTGGAAAAACAATTTCCATCTAGAGATACCCCTGTCCCCAGCAAGTCTACATAGAGAAATAATTAAGGTCCCATGGGTTTGTATTGGTCTAACTTCTTACAGACCACCCAGTGCTAAAAGAGAAACTCCTGCCTGCCTCTTCACACCTTTAGCACATAGCAAAGCTATCTCCTGCTCGAATATTTCCTTTCTGTCTTCTCTTGGCATGTATAGTAAGTAGGTCTGCCCTGCCTCCCATAGTTTAAGCCAAACGATCTGTGAGCATCAGGAAGTATCAAAACCACAGCTCTCAATGCAGCCACATGAAAGAGCGCTTTTCTTATTCCAATGAGAAGGACATAGGGAAGGGAGTAACTCTGCAGGTTTGGTGGCATTCAGTGGCCATCTACCTCTTCAAAGAACTGCTCAAGGTGGGAGGGAAACAGAGCTACCAAGTGAAGAGGAGGAGACAAACTCCCAACCAAAACCTCTGGCCATTCTTGCATATTCAGTCATGTGAGCAAATAAGAGTATCAGTTGAGTAGACCTTGTGTACCAGGAAAGAATATATTATTTCAATCAATTCCAGAATTTAAACACATCAAATAGGCATGGCTATTATCTCCATTTTGAAGAGGAGGAAACTGAGGCATAGACTAAGCAACTACATAGTTAGTCACTGATTGTATGTAACAGGATTCAAACGTGGGAAGTTTGGCTCTAAAGGCTGTCCTAGTGACAATCACATTAGACCGCTTTCTGAAAGGGACATTTTGCTTAAATTGGTGGGACACAATGAGATCACTAATAAAATGGAGCACAAGAAAGAACATAAAATAATCATTTTCTCACAAGGATATGCAATATGTTTCTGTTGGTTATATACATAATAATTTATGGAAATCATTTATGAAATTGTACTTTTGCTTATGGGGGAGGCAGGATAATGCTGTGTTTCATTTGAATTCTGACATTAAACCACCTGGACTCACATGCCTGCTTCTTCATTTCTAGCCCGGTCAGTCTGCTTTGCATCGCTATGACAAAACACCTGAGGTGTAGGAACTTAAAAAGAGGGAAAGGCTTTTTTGACTCACCATTTCAGAGTGCAATGGCTGACTCCATTGCTTTGGGGCCTGTCACAGAGCAGAGATTCATGGTAGGGAGTATATGCAGAGCCAAGCTGCCCATTCTAGTTGCCAGGAAGGCTAGAGGTAGGGAGGGGCGCTGGGAGGGAGGGAGAAATATTGTCTATATTTTCCTCAAGGGTGTGTTTCCAGTGACTTTGCTTCCTTTTACCTTAAAGGTTCCACCAACTGGGAACCAAGCCTTTAAGAAGGGAATTTCAGGGAGACAGTTTAGATTCAAATTGTCACACTGGCTGGGTGACTCTTGGAACATTATGCAATGTCTCTGGAACTCAGCTTCCTGATCTCTAAAACAGTCCCATATAGTATCTTTCCCACCAAATTGTTATAAAGATTAAATACTGCAATGTCCTCAGGGCAAGGGACCAGGTATTATTTCCACTATTATTATTTGTGTCTACCAGCAATGTCTGTACAACAGCAAGACAGAAAAGTCTAAACGAAGGACAGAAAAAGACGGTCCAGAACTGGGTACACCACTCAGCAGTGCCATCAAAGCTGGGGTTCTAACCAGCCAGTGGGGGTACACTGGGGAGGCAGAGGCAGATGTATCTCTGAGTTTTAGGCCAGCCTGGTCTACAGAGCGAGTTCTAGGACAGCTAGAGCTACACAGAGAAACTCTGTCTTGAAAGAAAAAAGAAAAAAACAAAACCAAACCAAACAAACAACAACAACAACAAAATCCCTAGAGTCTCTCTAACTCAGCAACAGAGAACAGAAGGTGAGAGTCAGAGACTCTCTCTCTAGGAGGCTCCACCTTTCTCAGAAGTCCTTAAGGAAGTCTGTCAAGAATGCCCACTGGCTAAAAGTGGGTCAGTTGCCCCTCCTCAGCTGCTGAGAAGGCGTCTGCCCTGGAGGAGAGAATAACCTAACCGTAGCTAGGAAAATAACCGAACTGTGGTTAGCTCGAAACTATTGATTCTCTGGTGCTGACAGAACAAGAGGAAGGAGAAGAGAAAAGTTGTGTGGGCTGTGAACAAAGACTGCTGTCTCCCATTTTACCGAGAAAGTTAGCGATGAGACCCAAAGCAGAGAGCACATTGCTGTGTGCAGACCATGCGGACCACGCTCTCTAAACGAGGTCTCTACGGCTCTCATTATCGTTTGTCACCTGTGTGTCTTTAAAGCCTTGTCAACAGTCCTTCACCTGTTTATTATTATTTCCTCCCAGATTCCAGAAGTAGAATTTAATTAAGCCAAAAAGTTGTAAACTCCTGCCAAATGTGTCTTAATCTAATCGCGAGGAAACAGACACACTGACATTGAGGAACATTCATTCCTTATCTTCTTTTTAAAAAATATCATTTTCATGAGAAGCAAAGGATAGATGGGGGACTAGCACCAATTAAAAATCACAGGGCAAATGAAACAACCAGGAATCTGGGGAGTGAGGTCACTGGAGTAGGAAAAACTGAGAAAAAGAAAATTATTGAGATATTCAGCATAGTCTACATATGGTGAAGTGAATCTATGTATTTAATAGTGATATTACACCCAAGTTTTCCTGAGTAAGATGCTCATGCCGTAGTTACATAAAAGAATACCCTTATTCTTAGGGGATACCAAGTTAAGCAGGGTACCATAAGCATTGTACAAGGCTTAGACAATCTTCATTGATATTTATAACATTAAAATAAAACGATGTAAAGTAATTAAAAATTAGAGAATGTACGTGAAAAATAAACAGAGTTTGATTCTGTATACATTTTAAAAATAAACAGTTTAAGGTAAAATGTTATCAACATAATTTTGGCTTTTGTTGGTTTGTGTCAATTTATAAGCAGGGTTATAGACAATTTTATCATGGTATACTAATGTGAAGTATTGTCTCTTTTAAATCTTTGCTACTTCAGTAGGCTAAAAGTACTTTAATAGACCAAAACTACATTTTTATGTGTGTATTAGATAAATGGCATTTTTTCCATGTTCACTACATAGTTGTAGTTTTCAAATCATTGACTAATAATTTGCTTTTTATTAAATTTTTAAGTTAGGGCTGGAGAGATGGCTCAGCAGTTAAGAGCACTGACTGCTCTTCTGAAGGTCCTGAGTTCAAATCCCAGCAATCACATGGTGGCTCACAACCATCCGTAATGAGATCTGATGCCCTCTTCTGGGGTGTCTGAAGACAGCTACAGCCAGCAGGGCTGGAGCAAGCGAGACCGGAGAGAGAGAAAAAAAAAGTGTCTGAAGACAACTACAGTGTACTTACATATGATAAATAAATCCTTTTTTAAAATTCAAGTTAGCATAGAAAGTGATGGGTCTTATTAATGCATATATGCCATTTTCCGTATTCATCAATTCATAGCTGTATCCACTCATTCAGCATGTCCATTACACTCCTGTGTTCTTTTTTATTTATGTTCATTTTTAAATTTTAAATTATATAGTCTGGGGTGCATATGGTCTACCTAAATACACGGAGCCGTTTGAAGGACAGAAATAAGGCAAATTTACGGGATCTTTAAAACTTTGACCTCTGATGCCTGTCAATGTTAAGTCAATGTTTTTGTGAACTATTGAAGTGCCTTTTCCCATTTTAGTATTAGCCAATTTCCTTCCTGTCTATGTCACCACAACTTAGGCCTCTGCTTGTCACTGTAGCAATTTAAGCATTATGAAAAAAAAAGAAAAGAAAAGAAAAGAAGAGAAGAGAAGAGAAACCAGGATATTTCTAGAGGAAGGAAAGGCGAGACACGTGGTAGTCTCTGCCAGACTAGCTTGGCTTGTTCCTCCTGGCCCTGGCTCACATTGTCCAGGCAGGTCACTTGTCATACTATGGAGCAATTAACTGTGGGGTTCCTGTGGCTCTCATAATGTAACGTATTTGCTGCTGAGTAGGAGGGGGGACTTTGGATGCTGAATACAGGAGA
Organism: Rhynchomys soricoides; assembly: GCA_019843965.1. Classification (NCBI taxonomy): domain Eukaryota; kingdom Metazoa; phylum Chordata; class Mammalia; order Rodentia; family Muridae; genus Rhynchomys; species Rhynchomys soricoides. The sequence goes on from JADRCH010000081.1 coordinate 2,160,269, forward strand.
CATGACTGTGGACTCATCCCATATTCATTAGAAGAAACAGTTCCCAAACATTTTTGTGGTCCAGCGTATCTGGAGAGGTAATTAGGAGCACACAGACTCTGTGAAGAAGGATAAGGCAGAGAGCTCCTCATGCCTTCCAAGTTTCCTGGGTGGCTCTGCCAGAAACCAAATGGTTTGAGAACCATTGTTCTCAATGGTTGAGCCATCAACTGCATTGAAAATATCTCAACGGATCTGGTTAAAAACTCCTATCAAGGCAGATGAAATGGCTCAGTGGATGAAAGTGCTTTGAGCCCAAGCTTAAAGACCTGAGTTTGGTCCTTTGAACCTGCATAAAGATGGAAGGAGAGAGCCAACCCTGTGTCCTCTGAACTCTACATGTGTGCCTAAACAGTGACTGAGATAGAGCCATCTTGTCCTGTCTTTTACCCTGACTCTGTTTTATGTCAGCTCAAGTGCCTTTCAGCCCTTAAACCCCTGAATAGTCATGTCCACCTTGACAGCATGTTCAGAACTTTCCATGACCCTGACCATGACCCAGATGCATAACCAAAATATCTGCTGGATGTATGGCCAAAACAAATGCTACCAGGTTCCCTGACCTTTGCCTGACAATGATGTCATTGTGATTTTTACCTTTAAAAATACTCCACCTCTGAGCTTCTGTGTCAAGAGTCCTTCGGAGACTCTAGCCTGCTCTTGGTCACTAGCAATAACTTGACCTATGACTTATGGGTGTGGTCATCTATAACTTTCTCACCTGACCCATACCACCTATACACTTATAAACATTATTCACATATACACACGACAATAATACATATTTTTAAATGGTAGAGGCTCAAATCCACCATTTAAAGATATAGAGATTTGGCTTGAATTCTTTCTTTTACTAGAACAGAGAGAAATAATTTGTAGAAGTGGCAGGCAAAATAGATAATCTGAGAGGCCAGGTGGCCAAAATGAGGATTAGAACTCAGAAACAGAAAATCCAGATCAAAGAGGATCTTTGTACTGGCCTGGGACCCTTAAATGCTTCTTTCCAGGATTTAATCATTACTTAAAAACAAACTTAAAAAACAGGAGTGTGCAAATACAAATGCTCATGTGAAACTTTCTGTGATTAATCCTTCCCTTCCAAGGTAAAAATCCTTGGTTGAAAACATTTGTCTTTGTATCAGAGACCAGAATACCTTCTGGAGATAGGGATCAAGGCTCCATCTGCCTGCCCCCAGAGGCTATCCTTCAGGCTGACTGACTGGAGCAGGATGGAGAGGAAGAATGCCAAGTTGTTTTCTGCACTTTGCTCCACTTCCTTCTTCCACCATAGCTGGTGGCCAGTTCCTTGAGCCTGGGGTGGGGGTTGGGGGAGGGTGAGGAGGTTTGACAATGACAACCCTCTTAAAGAACTGGTGTGGCTGGACTATCTGGGCCTGGTGGATGTTCAAAGCTGACTTTCTTGAGGATTTTGGAGACTATTTGAAAGATTACTCCATCTCTCCTACAAATCATTTTACCTGGTCCATACATTTCTACTCCCATGGATAACTTGTAACCTACTTACAGCCTCTCTTTCTGTTCCCAGAAGTTAGGGTCTTTCTCTGAGTAGATCTCCTCCACATGGGTGACATCTGATCCAGCAGAAAAAAAGCTCATTTGGCCTGGTAGTCCTGCCGACTTCAGTAAAGGCCTATACCCTCACTCCCCATCTCCATCCCCACCGGTCCTGGCTGCATTACTTTCCTGGACCATACCCAGGCAGCATTCTTTGCATCTGGCAACTGTAGAAAATGGTCATTTTAGCCTCTCTGGAAGGTGTCTTAGAAACCTGGGAAGTGGCAGCTTTTCTTCAGTAATCTCCCCATAAGCAGAATGAGGACTCTCCTGAGTAACATTGCTCTCCAAGAGTCTGTGGAGTTCTAGAGACTGAGGTTTCACACAGGCATCTTGGATGTAGGGGGAGCTGGTTTTGTGCAGAGGAAGAGGTAAGGGTCTAATTTCATTCTTCTACATGTGGACATCTAATTTTTCCCAGCCCCATTTGTTAATAATACTTTCTGTCCTCCTGTTTGTATTTTTGACATCTTTGTTGATTACCAGATAGCTGCAACCTCATGAATCTGCACATTGTTTTTTAGGGTGTGGTCTTTGCCATGATATTAATTCTACCAATCCATGAGCATGGAAGGTCTTTCCATCTTCTATTGTCTTTCTTCAGAGATTTAAAATTGTCATCGAAGAGATCTTGTACCTCCTTGGTTAGGTTTATTATAAGGTTTGTCTTTTTGTGGGGTTGTGTACAAACATATATGTGTCTAGTTTGAGGTTATTGTGAGTGAGATCGTTTTCATGATTTCTTCCTCAGCACATTGTTCTTAGCATAGAGAAGAGCTACTTTGTAATTTATTTTTGTATCCTTCCATTCTGCTAAACGTGTCTTTAGAGTCTCCTATGCATAATATCATTTGCAAATAGGGATCATTTGACTTTTTCCATTTATACTCCTTTAGTTTCCTTTTCTTATCTTATTGCTCTAGCTAGGGCTTCAAGCACTAGTTGAAAAAGAATAGAGACAGTGCTGGAAGCTAATGTGGGGAACAGTCTTCTCTCGTTCCTAATTTTAATAAGATTGCTTCAAGTGTTTCTCCACTTAAGATGCCATTTGCTATGGGCTTGCCAGGGCCTTTATTATATTGAGATATGTTGCCTCTAGAGCCAAAAATTCCTCTAGAATTTTCATCGTGAAGGTATGTTAAATTTTGTCATGGGCCTTTTCTGCATCTATTGAGAGGATCTTGTGATTTTTGTCTTTAAACCCACTTCTATGATTTATCTCACATATCAACTTGAGTATGTTGAACCACTCTTACATCTCTGGGAAAGCTAACTTGATTGTGGTAGATGACGTTAAATCCCAAACTCTCAAACTGGTAGAAGACAATCTAAGGAATATTGTTCAAGATGAGGACTTTCTCAATAGGACTCCATTTGCCCAGAAATTCGTACCAGCAATTGAAACATAGGACCTAATGAAACTAAAAAGTTCCTGTTCAGGAAAGGAAAGAATTAACTTAGTGAAGAGGAGCCCATAGAGTGGCAGAGGAATTTTGCCAGTGATACATCCAGTAGAGAATTAAGACTGAGAACATATAGAGAACTCAAAAAACAAAGCTTCAAGAAGACCAAGAACCCTGTTCTAATAATGGGTTTTAAATCTCTACATATTTAAGGCCCACTCAGCCAGAGGGAAATCATTCCTGGTACTAAAAGCCTAGCCAATTACCCAGTGCTAGTATGGCCACTGATCTTAGAAGAGACTCTACTACTGCCACTTGACTAGATCAGCACAATTCCTAACTACATTCTAAAACGTATCTTTATACCCATAGATAAGTCCACTTCACATCCTTTGTTAAAGGAGCTTCCCCTGCCCCCCCAGCAGAGATTACTACACAGAATAACAGCTGGTCCAAGTGTAGAAAATAGATGACTATGGAGAGTGCTCATCCCCCAGTGGAGCACCTAGAACACAACCCTTAGCCAAGGCACATACAGGAAGAGACAACAGAAAGCTTGCATGAGTCAGAAGAGTGGGGAGGGGGGGGGAGGGACTGCTGTGAAATAGTGTCTTCTGGACATGACAGGGATGTCACACCCAAGAACCCCCAACAATATGGTTACCTGAACAGAACCACACCAGTCAACATCCCAGCATGGGTTAGGGAAGGGCACATAAGGCCCCATCACAGGTGAAGAGCTATAGGCAGTTGGTGGCTGCTGAGGGAGAGAGGGTCAGTTTCCTTTAGAGGTAAGCTCTCTCTGGATAGGTTCCTCATTCCCTAGTAGTCAGCCCTAAGATATAGATATATATCTATATCTTTATATATGCAACACTAACTGGTCTCATTCAGATTGTGTTTGTGTGTTTGTGTGTGCATAATTGTATGTACTTGTGTGTGTACATATTTGTGTGTGCACCTGTGTTTGTGAGCATGTGTTTGTATGTCTACATAAGTGTGTGTGCATGTATGTGTTCATAAGCATATGTGTGCATGTATGTGTTTGTGTGTACATGCATGTTTGCGTGTGTCCGTGTGTTTGTGTGTGTGTGTGCCTGTGTGTGTTTGTATGAAGAGGACACGGCCTTGAGACAAGGTTATTAGGGAGGATACGGAAGTGAGGGCAGTACTCACGCATGAAACGTTAAAAATAAAATCCGTGGGATCTGAGTCAGAAATTCCTTAGCAAAAATTCTGCACATAGTGGTCCAGTGTTGGAAATATCTTAAAATCTGGTTATTCTGGTACAACTTATAGTTCAGTATCTCTTCCCCCAATGTAGCTTTAGGTGTCCTATCAGGAAACCACATTTAGGGAGGTCACAGTTTGCCCATTCTGTCCCTCACATTAGGAGCTTCTTGGGAGAGAAGCTGATTATTGGAAAATGACAGATAGTCCGTGCAATGTTTATGGATACAAGTGTTATGCTATACAGTCAATAATTTCTATTATTTATGAGTAAAATGTGTTCCATGTGTAGCATCAGAGAAGCAAGAATGCAGAAATAAATGAATATAATAAACCTACCTACATAATGAGCATATTGGCAGCTATAAGCAGCCATCTCATACATCTGCTTGCTTGGGTTTCCCCAGAATGAACACCCTGACCATCAATACCATGGGCCACTCTTTTCTTTGAAGTGAAACCTTTTGGGTCCAGCATATTTCTCAAGTATATTCATAGTGTTGCTTCAACGAGGAGACTATCTATTCTCATTTCTGGGTAGCTGTCACGTGGAAACCCCCAAACATCTAATATTTAATCAGTGGCTGAGTTTCTCCAAGGTAGTTTAAAGGCTTTCTGCCACACCCCAGACCTTCCCTAACTCTTCCCAGCACCCACAGAAAGATCCTCAAAGCCCTCCAGTGACGTATGTTGCCTGTCAGAGCAAATCAGTTGAACTTTTTATGCTGCGTATGTACAAAAGTAGGCAATTTGAGGGAGCTATTTTTTCCTTATTCTTTATATTTTATCCCATCAGTCATTGGTTTAAATTTGGCTGACTTAGAGTTTTCGGGTGTTTGAGCTGGAGGAAAGCATATCACCAAGAAACATTCTGCATAAATTCTGGTATCCATCGGATGACTATCCATTTCCATGGGAGTTTCGCTAAGAACTTTTATCACTTAGACCCCAGAAAGTGACAAACACCATACAGTAACAACTGGAAATCCGAAATTCATTTCTCAATATTTATTGCATCGTATTTGTATACACAGTGTGTTTGCTGCATTTATAACTATGTAATGGGGTTTTCTGTTAAAATGAAATGTTTCGTTGCATAATAGCTTTTCCTCTGAGAGAAAGACAGCCTTGTAGTTCTAATTTAGTTGAAGTTGCACAACAAAATTAGTATTTTCAAACACGCCAGCATTTATTTCTTAAATTAGTGTCCACAGAAAAATTTGAAACATTCAAACTGGATATGGTATCTTACACCTAGAATCCCACCAGTCAATAGGTATGAATCAGACTGGCTACAATGTGCAGTCAATGCCGACCTGAGCTATTTGGCTAGACCCTTCTCAAAGAATCAAAGGTTAAAGGCATAATTTAGAGGTCTAACACAGCTCTGGACCTGGACCCTGGTTTTGTTTTTCTTTGCTTTTTTGTTTGTTTGTTTGTTTTTGTTTTTGTTTTAAAGTAAAGTAAATTATTAGCAATGCTGTGAATAATAAATGCAAGGAATCAAGAACTTTTACAACATCCTACTCAACAAACGCCTAAAGTCATAACATTAACTCAACCAGAGGTGTATACAAAATCAGTTTGTGCATTTATTTTTACTAAGCAGTAGGTACCTGGAGTCATGTGAAGACTAACACTATTTACACCATGTTCAGGAATCTATGGTCTAGTATAATAGGAGATTGATACACCAACAAATAATGTTTTATTTTTTTACATTTATTCATTTGAATGTGTGTGTGTGTGTGTGTGTGTGTGTGTTCCCATGGGGCACATAGTAATATCAGAGGAATATTTGCCAGAGTCAGTTCTTCCCTTCCACCTTGTGGCTTCTGGAAAATCAAACCCAGGCACGGTGGCAAGTTCCTTTTCCAACTGAGCCATTTCAACCACCCCCAACAGGTAATTTTTTTATAAAAAGGGATCATTGATCATTGCTTTGGTAAAGAACATTCACTCTCTCTGTTTCTCTGTCTCTGTTTGTCTCTCTGTCTCTCTGTCTCTGTCTCTCTGTCTCTCTGTCTCTCTCTGTCTCTCTCCGTGTGTGTCTGTCTCTGTCTCTCTCTGTCTCTCTCTGTCATTCTCTCTCTCTCTCTCTTTCTCCTTCCTTCCCTCCTCCTTTAGATTCAGTCTGATGTATCCAGGCTGACGTTAAACTCACTATGTTGCTGAGAACATTTAGCCCATTCCCCCTGCCTCCACCTCTCAAACTCTGGGATTCTAGATGTATGTTACCACATCTAGTTTGTACAGGTGAACCTGAGGTTTGAACCCAGGGCCCTGAGTGAGTTAAGCAGACACTCTAGTAACTGAGGTACATCCTCAACCCAGCTAAAAAAAAAAATGGAGGTAGGGCAGGAGTTTGAAAAAACTGAAATAACAGCTAGCTGTTCAGTGGTACAGGACATACAGGATAATAGGGGGCTGGAGAAGGAGAAGGGAAGGATTGTGAGCTGGGATATGAATCGAATCGAACATTCAAAAGCCCCAGCGAATACTAATCTTTAAGATAATACCATGAGCCTACTGTGATGGTTCATACCTATAATCTTAGCATTCGAGAAGCGGAGGCAGGAGGCTCTCCATGACTTCAAGGACAGCCTGAGCTACCTAGTGAGTCCCAAGCCACTATACTTACAGACTGAAACTGTTTCAAAACCCAAAAGAACAAACCAGCAGAGTGGGGATAAAGGGCTTGGTGATTGCACAATTTGAATTTCAATTCTGTCTTCTCCCACTGGAAGGGAGTAAAATTTCACAAAACCTCCATCTTTTCAGAACCTCAGTTTTCCTCATCCTAAAATATATAAAAACCTGGATACTCTCAGGTTGAAGGGAGGATGAAATTAGTGTCCACCACACACTGAGCACACAAAGCAGCAGCCAGAGTGTAAGTGGCAACCTTGAGCCACATTCCCGGACTAAGATCGGGGGTGGATATTTTACAGGATCGCTTTAGCTATAGTTACAGCTATTACTAGTTTCCTCTTCTGTCAACAGGTGAGCTATAAAAGTGAGAAAAGTGAACAAGTCTGAGTCAAAGGTGTAGTTTTGGTCCCATGGACACAGTTTTTGACCAGATATGTTAAGAGCAGAGCTATCCTTTGGCAAAACTGTAAAGTGGGCCTGTTCGTTCATCTTCACCCTCCCGAGCCAGTTTTTATTTTACCTGAACAAATGCAAATCAGACTTCTAAATAGATGGGATCAGTTAAATACAGGCATGTGCTCTGGTTCATTGCCAAGATCTAGTAAAAAAAAAACCAAACCAACAAAACAACTGTAAAGGAGCTGTTTCTGAAGTCAAAACTCACCACGAGAATGACTTGGGAAGACAAAAGGAATGTGATCTGGAATTGAGAGGCCACACAGATAAAGAGGTAACTTATTTAATTGCTGAGAAAAATGGCCTCCAGTCATGTCTTGGTGAAAGATGGGAATTGCCTGGTATATGAATTTTCCTCTGGAGCCCAAAAGGGTATACAGGGCTAGCTTATGTTTTGACAACCTAGTACCAATAAAGGTATCTGTCTGAGTCAGCTAACACTGGACATGGCGGCGGTATGAATCAGCACAAAATGGCTGAGACACCAGATATCTGGAGACTCCTAAAATAAACAGCAATGCAATCTGTTACATAACTACTTTTGGCAGAGCTCCACTTTTGTGTGATTCTGTAAATACGGCCCTGGGGTCAGAGGTCTTAGCTTTCTGCCTTCACCAGCCTGCCTGCATATGTTTGTCTGTAGACCTGTGTGTCTACTTCCGTGTTCTCCCTTTAACCCCCCACTCCCTTCTAATACAATGAGCCTCACTCTTTCCTGGCATCCGGCCATGAACCCCCACAGGTGTCAACAAACTTCTGCCTACCTAAGATGGAGCACCAATGACAGACCAACAAATGATTCCTCTCAAACCTAGCTCCAGAAACTTGAATGTGTTGAGGTTACAGGAGTATGGGTGAGGGTCACTCACCGGAGCAGCAACCCAAAGGCAGGTACATCCTGTGGTAAATGATGGTTCACTGAACTATCTCTGGAGAGGTGTACACAGCTTGTAGGCAGCTAGGCTAGAAGGAGTTCCTCTCCCTGGCAATTGTTACAGCTTATATAATGGGGGGAGGGGGCATGAGGTGTGGTTCTTGTAAATTTCAGAAGCTTCCAGAGACTTCTGAGGTTTGTTGACTTTATGAACTTTATACATTTCTTTTACTTCCTAAGTCTAAAGGAGCTGCTTCCGAGAAGACTATTTCAACTGGCTGGGAATAGCTACTCAGCATCTGGTTGCATCACAGGCTTCCTTACCTGCTTTGGTAGTGAGGGGAAGGACCAGGGTGAATTAGAAGTCTGTTTACGAAGTGAATTTTTAGGGCTAGAGAGATGGCTCATTGGTTAAACACTGACTGCTCTTCCAGAGGTCCTGAGCTCAATTCCCAGCAACCACATGGTGGCTCACAACCATTTGTAATGCGATCTGATGCCCTCTTCTCAGATGTGCCTGAAGAGAATGACAATATATTCACATACATAAAATAAATAAATAAATAAATCTTTACAAACCAAAAAGAAAGTGGTTCTTAATTCCACACAATTCTACAACTTCTGCCAACCTGATAGAGGCTGGATGAGGTGTGAAGCCTCCTTCTGCCAACCTGATTGATAGAGGCTGGATGAGGTGTGAAGCCTCCTTCTGCAGCAACACTTGGCAAATGTGGACATGAGGCCAGATCTATAAATGGGGAGAATTCAGGGGAACATTCGATAAAGTCCCAAGTTTCTCACCTCCATTCTAATCTATGATCCTGAAAATCAGAAAATCCTTCTGAGATATCTGACTGCCTGCAAACACAGACAAGACCCTGATGGCAAGAGCGCCCGGATGGGCTGAGAGCTTTGGTCTCTTTAGTAGGGCTGTTTTTCTTGGCTTACAAGTAGCTGCTTTCTCTGGCATCCTCTTTTGCAAGTCCATTGTCACTGGCTGTTGTGTCTTAATCTCCTTATCAGGCCACTAACACCGAATTAATGCCTGCCTATATGACCTCCTGTTACCTTGTTACCTCAGTTACTTCTTCAATGGCCTCATCAGTATGTATAGTCAATCCAAGGTACTAGTGAACTTGGAGCTAAGCCAATCCAGCTAGGGAAGAGTAGGAACAAAGTACGAATCCTTTAAGAGTCTGTGATAAGTGTGGGAACAGTCAAAATAATCAAAAGTGCTTCTAGAGATCAAAGATTATGTCATTGTGCTAGTTCGGTTTTTGCTGTTGTTTTGCTTGACTCGGCATAATGTAGGGTATCCTCTGTAGAGGAAACCTTAGTTGAGAAACAATTTTTCTATAGGATTACCTGTAGGCAAGTCTGTGGGACACTGTACTGGCTGGTTTTGTGTCAACTTGACACAAGCTGGAGTTATCACAGAGAAAGGAGCCTCCCTTGAGGAAATGCCTCCATGAGATTCAGCTGTAAGGCATGTTCTCAATTAGTGATCAAGGAGGTGGGGGCCTTGTGGGTGGTGCCATCCCTGGGTTGGTAATCTTGGGTTTTATAAGAAAGCCAGCTGAGCAAGCCAGGGCAAGCAAGCCAGGAAGGAACATCCTTCCATGGCCTCTGCATCAGCTCCTGCTTCCTGACCTGCTTGAGTCCCAGTCCTGACTTCCTTTGGTGATGAACAGCCACATGGAAGTATAAGCTTAGTAAACCCTTTCCTCCCCAACTTGTATCTTGGTTATGATGTTTGTGCAGGAATAGAAACCCTGATGAAGACAAATTGGTACCAGCATAGTGGGGTATTTCTGTGACAATCTGACCATATTTTGGGGAAGACTGTGGAAGGACTTTGGAACTTTGGGCTAGAAGAGCCATTCGGTGTTAAGAGCTCCGTGGGATGTTGTGTAGGAGCTTGGAAGATAATGTTGAGAACAGTGCAGAAGATGGAGGCCTGCCTTGTGAAATCAGAGCTAAGATTAAAGACTTTTATCAGGGCTGTTGCCATTTTGACTGTGAAGATTTTGTGGTTTTGGTTAGCTGGGGCTGAAGGATCAGCTGTGATTAACAAGATATCAGAACTACTAAAGCAAAACCATTGCATTACTGGGACTATGGATGCTGGCTCGCTGGAGCTGGGAAATTGGCAGCAATTGCAAGGAGACTAGCATCATTGAGGTGAAATCTTCTGAGAAGTGTTTTCTGAGAGCACAGAGGCTCTGTTCCAGAGATAGCCAAGGTTGTACCTTGTGCTGTGGCTGGAATTGGTAATGTGTAAGAGTCACCCAGGTGGTACTGGTTTTGAAGGCATGAAGGGATCATGAAGAGCAGCTGAGGTTCAGCACTGTGAGGGACCACTGGTGAAGGTGCAGCCTCAGTTGCAATTGATGGCCCAGGACTGAAGGGGTCATGCAAAGGAGTTGAGGCTTGGCACCATGAAGAGAGCCTATGAGAGGCTATTGGTGAAGCCTAGTTGCAGCAGAAGACAGCAGCATTTTGGAGATGCCAGTACCATGAGATGACCACCAAGAACAGCAGCAGCAGTGGAGTACAGGCATCTGGAGCCTAGAAGACAAGGTGTGTCCTACAAAGGGCAGAGCTGGAGAAGTGACTCAAGCCCTTGGAGGAATTCAGAAGATTGTGAGTGGATCCCAGCCATTGCATGGTTGGAGTTTGATTTTTGCTTTTGATTATGATTGTCCCGGATATTTTTCCTTCTTGAAGAAAGAAGGTATTTTAGTGGAGCCCACAGTTAAGAAACTTTGAATTTTTAAAAGACCTTGAATTTTAAAAGATATTGGATATTTTGAAGGGATTGAACTTTTAAAATGCAAGGACCATGGGACTTTTAAAGTTATTTAGATCTTGGGGATGAATAGGAAAGTAAGGGTTGAGGCTTAATAGTGATGTGTTTGTGTGTCAAGTTGACAAGGGGTCAATTGTACTGGTGGTTTTGTGTCAACTTGACACAAGCTGGAGTTATCACAGAGAAAGGAGCTTCAGTTGAGAAAATGCCTCCATGAGATCCAGCTGTAAGGCATTTTCTCAATTAGTGATGGGGTGGGGGCTCTTGTGGGTGGTACCATCCTTGGGCTGGTAGTCTTGGGTTCTATAAGAAAGCAAACTGAGCAAGCCAGTAAGGAACAGCCCTCCATGGCCTCTGCATCAGCTCCTGCTACCTGACCTTCTTGAGTTCCAGTTCTGACACCCTTTGGTGATGAACAGCAATGTGGAAGTGGAATAAATCCTTTCCTCCCCAACTTGCTTCTTGGTCATCATGTTTGTGCAGGAATAGAAACCCTGAATAAGACAGACGTTTTCTTGATTAATGATTTATGAGGAAGGGCCCAGCTCATTGTGGGCAGTGCCAGCTCTGGGTAGCTGCTGGTCCTGGGTTGTATAAGAAAGCTTTGAGCAAGCCACAGAGGATACCAGGGCCAGTAAACACCATTCCTCTCTGCCCTGTGCTTCAGTTTGTGCCTTGAATTCCTGCCCCAACTTCCTGCAGAGATGGAGTATGAGCTGAGTTGTAAGCTGAAATGAACTCTGTCCTGCCCAATTTGCTTTAAGTTGTGGCCTTTATCCCAGCAATGGGAAGCAAACTAGGACAGTCTTTGACGTCAAAAGTTCACAAAAGATGCTGATAACACTGTAATAGACAAGAGTAAAAATCTTGTGGATAAGACAGAGAGCAGATTAGGGGTTACCCCGGGGCCTGAAGTGGAGAGTAGACTGATGTAAACAGATACAAAGGAACTTTAAAAATGTATTGGGGGGGGGTGAGTAGGGGGAGAGAAGGGTGTGTGCCACAAATTACATGTGGCTGTCAGAGGATAAGTCTGTGTAGTTGGTTCTCTCCCTCAGTCTTTTCATGGGTTCGGAGGATTAAACTCAGGTCATTAGGCTTACACAGCCAGCCCTTTTACCTGCTGAGCCATATTACCAGTCCCTAAAGGATTTTTGGTACAATGAAAATGTTCTAAAACTAGATTGTGGTGATTTCTTACACGAATGTATAAATACAGTCAAAAATCTATAGAGTTGTGCACTTATAATGTGTACTAGGTAAATTATGCATCAACAAAACTCTATTTTTAAGAAACGAGAATGGATTATAACAAACAACGTAAACAATATAATATAAACAATAACAACAACAAAGCCAAGAGGTATTGGGTGTGGTGGTCCATATTTGTAGGAATGCATACCTGTAATTCCCAGCACTCAAAGCAGAGGCAAGAGAACTGTAAGAATGAGACTATCCTGGGCTGCATAGTAAGTGCAGGATCACCTTGGGCTACACCAGGAAGGCCTTGTGACAGACAGACAGACAGACAGACAGACAAAACAAAGACCAGAAAGAGGCTTGGGATATATCTCAGTGGCAGAGCTTTTGCCTAGTATGCATAAGATCCTGAGTTCAAGAGCCAGCACTGAAGAGGAGGTAGGTGAGGGAGGGATGCAAGATATTTACATAGTGTTAAAGTATCTTTCCACTAGGGACTCATTAACCACAGCTAGGAAACAGTAACTTTAAGGTGGAGAAAGCTGGCAGGCACTTTAATCACAGGATCCATGCTAGCAGGAGTAGTTAGGGATATGTGGATACCAGGTGCTTTCTGAGGTGAAGCAGGGAGAAATGGACAATATTAACTTTGAAGCATCCCTGCCAGGAATGTGTAATCCAAGTTTAAGCACAAGCAACGTAGTACAAACCTATGTCGAGACACTCTACAGAATAACTCACCAATGTTCTTGCCAAGAATATTAGTTAAAGTTGTGAAGGACAGAGATTGAGTAAGATCCTTGACTAAAATGGAACAAGAGAACAGGATGTAACATGGCATCCTGGGTTGGTTCCCTGGTCCAGAAATCCCAGAACTAGGAATTTATTTTATCTTATTATTTAATTATTGTTTTTTCTATTTTTATTCATTCAAAATTTATTCATTTTGTAATTTTTGAGGCAGGGTCTCCCGTATAGCCCTGGCTAGCCTGGAATTCTCTATATAGGCCATTCTGATCTTGAACTTGTGACAATCTTCCTGCTTCTGCTTAAGCACACTACTTGGAATTCAGAAATGTAACATCCAACCCAGACACAAATAGGACTTTCCTGAGACAAATGGCAAAATTTAAATAGTCTAAAAAGTAATTAATTGTAACCTACCAGTGTTAATCTCCAGCCTTCGGCTACAGTACAGAAATTGTAAGCTATTAACACAGGGAGATAAAGGTGAAGGACATGGGAAAATCTCTGTCAAATAATTGTAACTTTTGTAGGTTGAAGGTTTCAAAGTGAAAAGTCAAAATATAAAGAAAGTTTCATTTTAAGCCAGGCAAATGGCAGCGGTTTGATAATGAGAAATAAATGTTGACTTTGTAGTCTAAAGTTCCACCCATTGCTCTGAAAGCAACAACTTAGAAAAATGACAAGCGGTGGATACACATATTGCTGTGTTAGCCATCTTCTCTCTCCCTTCCTTCCTCCAAGTGGAAACACTAAGCCTACTGTGCTGCATTTTTCTCCTTCTGCTTAAAGATGTTTTAGAGGTAATATATTTTACTTATTCTAATGTTTACAAATATTAATTTGTAATCTATATAATATATTTTATAGCAATTTCATTCCAAATAGTAGTTTGTGTGATATTAATATTGATACTCAAGTGCTTTCATTATTGTACTCAAAAAATAGATCGCCATTTACTTTTTTCACAACTTAATGAATTTTAATGTGTATATATACACTATATATTTTAGCATATATATATTATTTAGTGTATATATAGTATTTAATATATATAGTATATATACATATATAGTGTAATTTTTTGTATATTAATCCATGACTGCTGGCAAATTCATGCATCTAGCAAACAATACAATCAAGAGGTAGACAGTCTCCAAATTCTTCAGTGCCCTCCCTTGCTTTAGCACATTCTGATTATATAAAATAATGGGCTTGACATTTTCATACAAGCTATAATGTATTTTGATCATATCCACACACACACACCCATTATGCACCCATTTGCCCCATCCTCCCTCACTCCTCCTTGCTCCCCATCCCCCATCCACTGCCTCACTCTCCCTTGCTCCCCACTCCCCCTTGCTCCTCATCCCCCCATCCTCTGCCCCACTCTTCCTTGCTCCCTTCTAACTTTTCTTTTCTTTCTGACTGGTGTGTACCTCATACCTGTCTCCTAGAGTCTGTCTTATTTCCGCTTTGCACAACAATCTCCAGTTCCATCCATTGTTGTGAAAAATGGCGATTTTGTTCTTCTTATGGCTAAATAAAACTCCACTGTGAATAGGTACTTTATGTAAAAGTCATTTTACCTGCTGGTGGGTACCTAGGCTCATTCCATTCCTTGCCTTCTGTGAACTGGGCCACAATAAACCCAGATGTGCATGTATCTTTGTTGCTGGCTGGTTTTGTGTCAACTGGACACAAGCTGGAGTTATCACAGAGAAAAGAGTTTCAGTTGAGAAAATGCCTCCATGAGATCCAGCACAAAGGCATTTTCTCAATTAGTGATCAAGGGGTGAGGGGGGCTTGTGGGTGGTACCATCTGTGGGCTGGTAGTCTTGGGCTCTATAAGAAAGCCAGCTGAGCAACCCAGGAGAAGCAAGCAAGCCAGTAAGTTACATCCCTCCATGACCTCTGCATCAGCTCCTGCTTCCTGCCCTGCTTGAGTTCCAGTTCCTTTGGTGACGAACAGCAGCATGGAGGTGTAAACTCAATAAACCCTTTCCTCCTCCACTCGCATCTTGGTCATGATAATTGTGCGGAATAGCAACCCTGACCAAGACACATGCTGACTTGAATTCCTTCAGATAAAGATCCAAAAGTATTATAGCTAGATCATGTAGTAGTTCTTTTGCTTTTTCTTTGTTTGGTTTTGAGCAGTTTTCACACTGATATCCACTGTGGCAGTAATTTACATGTCCACGGACAGTGTAAAGGTCCAATTCATCATTGCCTGGGTTTGTTTTTCCTTTCTCCATGATAGTCATTTTGATTTGAATGAGATAAAATCTCAAAGTAGTTTTGAGTTGTAGTTTCTTCTTTTATTTTTCTGGTCATTTCTTTTCCTGTAAGAGCTTTTCAGTTCTTTTGCCTGTTTGTTGTTTGGCTTATTTGTTCTTTAGGTGTTTAATTTTTTAATTATTTATATATTCTGTATCACAGTCCTATCAGATGAATAGCAGGTAATGTTTTTTCCCAGTCTGTATGCTATCTCTTCATTCTGCTCTATCTTTAGCTGTGAAGAGCCTTTTATTTTGATGAAATCCTATTAATCAATCCTCATTATTTCCTGGGGCATCAGTATATCTTTTAAAAACAGTATTGTGGGTTTTTTCCTAACTTTTTATTCGTTCTTTGTGAATTTCACATCATGTACTCCAGTCCCACTCATCTCCCTCTTCCCTTGTACTCACCCTTTACCCTTGCCACCTCCCACCCAACAGAGAAAAAAAAATCTCATTGTAGAAGCTGTGGTATGTCACAGTGAGTCCCACAATTTACTCTTTTGTCCACACTTCTTTGCTTGCAAATGTTCATTGCAATCCAATGGACATATGTCTGCATGGGTTCAAACCTCACTCCTGATAGCAACTTCTGTGTTGGTTAGTGTTTCCATTGTTGTGAAGAAATACCATGACCAAGGCAACTTCTATAAAGGACACCATTTAATTGGGGCTGGCTTTTAGGTTCTAAGGTTTAGTCCATTATCATTAAGGTGAGAGCATGGTAGCATGCATGATGGCACAGGAAGAACTGAGAATTCCACATCTTGACCTAAATAAAGGCTGTTGGGAGAAGAACGACTTCCAGACAGATAGGAGGAGGGTCTCAAAGCCCACCCCTACAGTGATATACTTACTCCAACAAGGCCACACCTAGTTCAACAAGGCCATACCTCCTAATAGTGCCACTCCTTGGGCCAAGCATATTTAAACCAACACATTCCACCCCCTGACCCCCATAGGCTTGTTCAAACACCTGAGTTTATGGGGGCTGTACCTAGCCATAGCATAATGCAAAATACATTTAGTCCAACTTCCAAAGTCCCCATAGTCTAAAACAATTTTAAAGATGTTAAAATTCCAAAGTTCAAAGTCTCTTCTGATATTCATCCAATCACTTAACTGTAATGCCTTATAAAAATCAAAATCAAAATGCAGAACACGTATCTCCAACACCAAAGGATATACATTACCATTCCAAAACATCAAAGTGAAGAAATACTGGAACAAAGCAAGACCAAAACCAGCTGGACAAACTCCAAATCTCCATGTCTCCATGTCTGACGTTAAAATGCTCTTCAGATCTCCAACTCCTTTCATTTTTATTGACTGCAGTTGACAGATCTGCATTCAGCATCAACAAACTTCTTTCTCCTGAGTTGGTTCCACTCCAGATTAGCAGCTTTTCTCAGCAGATATCCCACAGTTCTGGCATCTTGAACATCTTGGGGGTCTCCAAGTCAAGTTCAACTTCACAGCTTCTTTTTTCCAATGTCTGAGATCCACACATGTTCTGGGCTCCTCTAAAGAAGAGCTCCGCTCTCTGTAGCATTCTATGCTCTGGTTGACTCCATTCCACCGTTACTGCTGTTCTTGGTGGTCATCCCATGGTACTGGCATCTTTAACACACTGTTTTTTTTCACTGTAAGTAGGTTTCACCAATAGTCTCTCATAGGTACCATTTTGATGCCGAGCCTCAACTTCTTTGCATGACCCCTTCAGCCCTGGACTATCAACTGCTACTGAGGCTGCCCCTTCACCAATGGCCTTCCCTGGCCTCTCACAGTACCAAGCCTCAGTTGCTTTCAATGATCCCTTCATACCTTCAAAACCAGTACCACCTGGGTGACTTACACATTACCAATCCAGTTGCAGCATGAGGTACAACCTTGGCTATCTCTGGAACAGTTTCTTTGTGCTCTCAGAAAACACTTCCCAGAAGATTTCACCTTAGTGATGCTGGTCTTTTTTTAATAACCGCTAATTTCTTAGCTCCAGCTAACCAATGTCAATTGTCCCAGTAGTCCCTTCTATTCTTGATTCTAAAGTCAGAGCCACATGGCCAAAGCTGCTGAGTTCTACTGCTTGCTGGAACTGGAACATGCCCCCCTTGTTCTATTACATTATCACTAGTTCTGTTTTCCTACTCCTTCACTGCCTAAGCTTGGCTATCCTAAAACTTGCTCTGTAGATTGACCTTGAACTCAGAGATCTGAGTTCTGCTCTGTTTCCTCAATACTGGCATTAAAGGCATGTACACGACCACACCTGAACTCACCTGGACTCTCCTAGACTTAAATTTTTTTTTAAACCTGGAACTTGCTCTGTACCAGGCTGGCTTTGAACTCAGAGATCTCCTTGCTTCTGTCTCCTGGGATTAAAGGCATATATGGTAGGAGGCCTCTGGCCTGCTACTCTATCAGTACTGGGATACTGATAGAGTACCCTGTTGTTGCCCTATGTCATTGGAGATCCTGTAGCTTTGGTTCTGCAGGACAGGCCTCTTCACTCACTCCAGCAGTTCATAGATGGGCTGGGCCAATCCAAAGCCCTGGATCAGGGCCTGAGAGGTATCTCCCTGACTGGTCTGATCTCCATCTCTCATGCCCTCAGGGTCAGTTCACCAGCAACCCCCATCCCCTGTACCCCCTCCTTACACCCTTCCCCACCCCTCACCTACCACCCCTACAAACAGGGCCAGCTCTATCCTGCTGCCCAGGCGCAGGGCCCACTCTCCCAAGTATTACAGCCAGTGAGGGACAGGGCTAGCTCTCCCACTCTCATAACCATAGTGCCAGCTCTCTGCCGTACCATAGGTGGCAAGGGAGAAGGAAGAGGATGAGGGTAGCTCTCCTTTGTCCACACCACCACCCAGTAGACAAGAGGCAGGGCTGGCTCTCTTGGATTCACCACAAGTGCCACACCCAGGTCTAGCTCTACTGTGCTGCCCAGGTGAGGTGCAGGGCCTGCTCTCCCTCTTGTGTTTTAAACCTAACATTTTTATTTGATTTTGTTCAATATTTAAAGAAAAATTATACTTGATCTCTAAATTTGCCTCTTTAATGCAAATACTGGAAAAACAGTCTCTCACCCAAGAGCATTTGAGCAAAGCTTAATGCTAGTGTAAACCCCTCTGAGGGAAGAGAATGGAGTGAGTGTATACATTCTGAAGGCCTCAAACATACCGTAAACAGAGAGCACTATCCAGATGGGGCCAAGGTCCTGCTGGGCACTCTAGCTTTGCTGATAGGTCTGTTGAATTTATACTCTGTTTCAGTTATGATATATGAAGTAGTTTTCTCAACAATGTTTACCGAGAAAGAACAAATAAACCATTCACTTTGGAGTTTTATTTAATCTCCCAGTAAGATAACCTTTCATTTTAAATCATGGAATAACCATAAAACTACAAAATGCATGTTGAGTAAATTAGACTTATGCTATAATCTATAGGTTATGAATGCTATAGGAAGCTAAGTTTATATTTAAGATCTAGATGAACATTTCACATCTTACAGTGTGGGTGCTTTTATTAATCAGCATGCTTTGGGACTGGGATTGAAGTTCACTGACAGAGTATACATTAACAAGCATGAAGCACTGTGCTCAATTTCCATCTCCCCAAAATATCAAGAGTGTTTCATTTGAGATCTTTCTGCTCCCCTTCTTTCTATAGAGGCTGCTGAAATTAAAGTTGGTTCTAGCAACTTTTACAAGACAGAGCAAAGCCTTTCTCCAATGTAAGCCAAACTTATGTAGCTATTTACATTTAGAAAATTATAGTGGAATCTTGGTCAAATTAATTGTAGCAAGTATGTGTTTTCTTCTGTGGAGTGGGCTTTAAATCTAACCAAAGAGTTATGGGTTACCCATGTAATGTTTATACCACTATAGCACCCATGAACATAAGCCTTGATCTTAAGAGAAGAAAGCATCAACAGGGGCTAGAGAGATGGCTCAGTGGTTAAGAGCACTGACTGCTCTTCCAGAGGTCCTGAGTTCAATTCCCAGCAACCACATGGTGGCTCACAACCATCTATAATGAGATCTGGTACCCTCTTCTGGCCTGCAGGCACACATGCAGGCAGAATGCTGTAAACATAATAAATAAATAAATAAATAAATAAATAAACAAATAAATAGAAAGCATCAACAGGGCATTTTTTAAGTGAGGAAATCAGGTTCTAGAACAAAGCCTACCTGTTCTTATTCAAGTTAAAAACAAAAGATACATGGAGGCTGGAAAGATGGCTCAGCGGTTAAGAGCACTCTGTTCTTCTAGAGATCCTGAGTTCAATTCCCAGCAACCACATGTCATATGGTGGCTCACAAGCATCTGTAATGGGATCTGATGCCTCCTTCTGAGGTGTCTGAAGACAGCTACAGTGTACTCATATTAATAAATCTTTTAAAAAACAAGTTACAGATGCATATTAAAATAGTTGATATGCAGCAGCAAAGCTATAGGTGACATATTTAAACTGTATTGGCATCCATTAAGCTGCTCACACTGATTTTTTAGTATCAGTGACAGAAAAAAGAGTGACAGTGGGGAGAGAGAGACCCTGCTTATTATTATAACATGTCTGTTCTCTTTAAACATTTTATCCAGGGGGTTATACGTGCTACTCTAAAGACAGCTAACCAAATAAAAACCTCATATTGGTCATGACTAGTTTCAGAGGCATAAACAGAGCTCTAAACAACATGCAATTTCTATTACCCTCTTCTGTGGTTTGCTGCAGTCCTCAGGAGGCATTGACCACAGTAGGGACTGTTCCCAAGGCCCTGTTCCACTTCCCGTTGTATGTAGCGCTCATCGTCAGTAAGCAGGATATGCTGCAACCATCACTCCCACATCCTAGAGAAGAGGACAAAAGGAGAAATGAAGAAAGATTCTAGGTTCCAGGTGGTTGCCATAAACGTATGTCCTATAACCAGAATTTTCTCACTTGGCCACATATAGATCCAGAAGAGACTGGGATGGACAGTCTTCACTTCTGGGAGATATCCACTTAGTTTAACCACTGGGGTTTAGAAGCAAAGAAGAGGGGATATTCAGAACCTGTCTTTCTGGCTCTGGATTACCTCACTCAGTATAATATTTTCCAGTTCCATCTACTTCCCCTCAAGTCTTACTCTTCTTTGCAGATTAATAGAATCCCACTGTGTATGTGTACTATGGTTTTATTATCCATTCACCGGGTATGGACATATAGGCAGCTTCCATTTCCTAGCTATTGTGAATAGAACAGCAATGAGCATGGACAACCAAGTGTCTCTATAGTTGGGTATGGAGTGCTTTCATGGGTTCTCTTCTTAGTAGATCTTCAGCGTATATAACCTGGAGTAACTACAGAATTCAGGAAAGTAAACTGGGACCATGGGAGGCTGTGGGGCAGGGGAAGCTCTAGAGGAGGGGTTAGTAGGCCATTGGTGCTATAAAGAGGAAAAGAGGAAAACAGAGCAAGTTTAACTGGTGAGGGGGGTGTGCAAAGGGAGAGAAAGAGAGAGGAGATAAACAGCACTGGGGTGTTTGAAAAAGCCATGGGGAAACAAATTATTTTGTGAGCTCACTTAAAAAGTAATATATATATGTGTGTGTGTGTGTGTGTGTGTGTGTGTGTGTGTATATATATATCTCATATTATAGGGGATTATTTCACATGGGGTGACAATGCTCCCCAAAAGAGTTATAGACTAGTAAAAACCCAAGTGCCAGGCAAAAGACATCTCCCTTTATATTGTTGGTCAGGGAAACCCAAAGGTCCCCCAAACAATATAAGCTAATTGGCATTGTCTTTACTTACCTTTACCTCGCAGATCTTGAAGGTAAGACCCTATTGCTGAAGATACCACTCCCTTCAGACATAGGACTTGGAGGAACCAAGCTGACTGGAGCTTCTTCCCTGAAGGCTAGCTTTTATAGCATCAGAAGATGCTGTACAATCTGCCAAGGCAGAGACGTTACCAATGGGCCTACCTAGCTGTGAAGTCCGGGAATCACAACAATGATTGGTGGAATGCAACAGTGGCACTTTTATCTTGGGGATAAGCAACAGCTGTCGATTGAACTTAATGCTAGCTCAATAGGAGTGAATCTGTGCTGGTTAGGTCTTTGCACTTTGACACAATCCAAGGTCATAAGCAAAGAAGGAACTTCAATTGAGAAAATACCTCTAGCAGATTGGCCTGTAGAAAAGTCTGTGAGGCATTTTCTTAATTGATGTGGGAGGGCTCAGCCTACTGTGGCTGGTGCCACCCCTGAGCACATGGTCCTAGGTGTTATAAAAAATCAAGCTGAGGCAGACATGAAGAGTAATACAGTAGTCAGCATTCCTCCATAGTCAGTTTCAGGCCCTGCCCCACATTCTTGCCTAAAGTTCTTACCCTGACTTCCCTTCACAATAGAGTATAAGCTGTAAAATAAAATAAATTCTTTCCTTCCTCCAAGCTAAGATAGAACTCATACCTAGTACTGTAAACCCAGCCAAGACCTTATGGCCAGAGATGTCAAAGACCTTAGCAGAGAACATGCTACTGCCATTTACCTAAGTCAATCTAACTTCCGACTGTACGGTCTACTAAAAACTTGTACCCACAGGGCTGACTTCTTTGTGCAGCAGATAGAGGCTACTACAGAGATCCACACTGGTAAAAAATACAGAAAAGAAGTGACAATAGGATGTGTACCCCCAAGTGATACATACACAGTCCAACCCCCAACACCCAAGGCTCTGGGAACATTGTGGAATAGGGGATAGAAAGGTTGTAAGAGCCAGGGGACCAGGATGCCTGCTGGGAGAATGTGCCTTCTAGATACGACAAGGATATCACGCTTATGAAATCTCAACCTATATATCCCTGCTCTGCACAATGAGCACACTAGTAGACATGGATGGTGGAAAACTTCATACAGCATCACCTGTAGATGAGGTAATCAATGGCTGTACACACACACACACAGACACCAATACAAATTATAAAAGAAGGGGCCATGGATTTGAGGGAGGGGAGACACTGGAGGAGTTGGAGAAGGAGAGGGAGGGCTTAGAACGATGTATATACAGTATACTCGTAAATGAACTTCTCAACAATTATTTTTTTAAGAAGGGGAGGAGGAATATTAGAGTCCTTAACTCAGGAACTCTTCAATTAGTTCAGATATTTTTGTACCACTGAAACAATATAGTTGCTGTGTAGGAGAATAAGTATGCTGAAAGTTGCTAATTTGAAGAAATTTCCTTAAAGAAGATGTAAAGAGGTGGGGACAAGGAAGTGGCTTGAAAAATCTGTGTTGCTATGAATTTGGAGCAGTCCACACTGAGACTCACGGGCAGGAAGGAAATGTTAAATTAATAAAAAGAAGTAAATTGGGCTGGAGAGATGGCTTAGTGGTTAAGAGCACTGACTGCTCTTCTAGGTCCGAGTTCAATCCCCAGCAACCACATGGTGGCTCACAACCATCTGTAATGGGATCTGATGCCCTCTTTTGGTGTGTCTGAAGACAGCCACAATGTACTCATAAAATACATACATAATATACATAAAATAAATAAATTTTTTTTTAAAACAAGAAGTAAGTTAATCTTAGGAAAATTTCATTCATCTTTCTCTTTCAGTACAATTTTGGTGGCTGCTGTGTTCTGAATGTGTCTCGTAAACTTATACAGTTTAAGTTTAATCACCAATGTGATAGTATTAAGAGGTGAGGCCAGGGTAAGTAAGTAACAAAGTTTGTCCTCATGGATGAGATTAAAAAAGTTTCAATGGGCTTCTGATCATTTGCCAGCTGAGGACCCAGCACACGTCTTCTCTGGAGGACACCGAAACCACACCTTCATCAGACAACAAACCTGTGCATGCCTTGACCTTGGACTCCACCATCTTTAGAACTTCATGACATAGTTTTCTCCCACTTGCAAGGTCCCCAGTCCCTTGTTCTGTTATAACATCATGGAGAAACTAAGACAGCAAGGAACTTACTCAAAGGGGGTTGAAGGAATCAGAAGCCACCAGTCTCCAAGTCAGGTAGCACAGTCTTTGCTAAGTGAATTGAACACTCTTTGAGGGAAATAGAGAGAGGAACATGAGGAAGAGAGGCGGAGAGCTTTCATTCATTTCTGTGTTTTTATTTACATTTAAGAAATAGTGACCTTATATTTACATTTAAGAAATACTCCTGTGTGTGGATTATACTTCCTTAAAATTATAAATGTTAGCTGGTAAAATGTAAAGCCACAAAGGTTAGTTTCAAATTTCTATTGATAAGAAGATATTGCTTAAATTATCTCTCTTAGCAATTACCACATAAATTACTTCACTTTTTTTTTGTCTTGCTCAATACAACTCCTTGCTTAATATTATATTTTACAGACAATAGCACAGCACTCTATCTAGTCTACCTGCAGACTTTTGTTTGTGTGGTTTTGCCTTTGAATATGCAGCAAGCTGGCTTTACAAGTGACTGGCATGTAAGCTAAGCCTCGTTACTTGGAGAAGGAACTGAAGGAGCTGAGGGAGGTTGCAACCCCACGGAGGGAGCAACAGTGTCCACTGGCCTAACCCCTCGATACTCCCAGAAACTGGATCACCAACCAAAGAATACACATGGAGGGACCTATGGTGCTGGCCACATATGTGGCAGAGGGGGGTCTTGTTAAGCAGAGGCCCTTGGGTCTAAGGGTGTTATATCCCCCAGTATAGGAGAATGCCAAGGAGGGAAGATGAGCGTGGGTGGGTTTGTGGGTGGGGGAATACCCCCATAGTGGCAGGGGGAGGGGGGAGAGAATGGGGAGGTTCCAAAGGGGAGATCTAGAAAGGGGGAAACATTTGAAATATAAATAAAGTATGAAAAAAAAAAAAAAGAAAGCAGGGGTGGGGGGAATAGTAACATTATTCAATTACCACAAATTTAAAAGTATTGCCAACAGCCTTTGAATTGAAAGTCATACCTCCTAAAACATGGAAATGTATGTATTTCATCTGCGGGCTACTTTCAATATTCTAGTGAAGAGATATATTTCTTTAGAGTGGCTGTGTATTTTAACACAAGATAATCAAGCACTGAATCCCAATAGTCAGCTTTAACCAAAGCAGTCACAAGAATAGCTGCCAATACTCTAGGGCCTTCCTGATGTGTTCCCAACATGTTCATGTGCAAACAAACTGGTAAACATTAAATATTTATAAAAAAATACGTTGTTTGTTTTATCTGCTAAATAAGAAGAAGTAGACTAATTGTGAAATTCTCAGTTTCCTTTTCTCTAAGCCAGGAGCTATTGCTGGCCATGAGCCTGCCTATGCAGGAAGTTGCAAAAAAAAAAAAAGTTAGAGAAAAAAAGAAAGGTGAATTGGCATTCTTCTCCCTCAGATTTAGATATGGTCAGAGCTCTTACCTTTTCTCATGGCAACGGATATAACTATTCAAGGAAGAAAAAAAAAGAACAATGGGAAGTGACAGGGAAATATGCCCAAGAATTTTGGTAAAGGAGGATGACTATCACATACTGCTCAACTGAGGTCTCTCCCCAGCAGGACAGGAATAATTTCTGAGCTTCAGCCCCTCTTCTGGAGGTTACAGTAATTGTGGAGCACCTGAGGCTGCAGAGCAAGAGCTGGCTGGAAAGCTGAGTGATTTAGAACCCAAACTTAAGATAGTAAAGAGTTCTTTGAGCTAAACTATATTTGCTACAGTGTAAGAAAATAGTACATTACATTACATCAGGAGCTGATAAACCATAGCCTGCTGCCTCTTTTGCTTTTGAATGGACTGCAAGTTGTTAATGGTTTTCACAGTTTTAAATAACTGAAATCTGAATTTTAAAGGTGGTAGAAATCTGTCTTCTCCTTTATTATATAATAAATAAAAAAATCAATATATAATAAATTGATTATTATATAATCAAATTCTCCCTGTGTTTGAGTTTGGTAAAGCCTAAAGAATTTATTATCTGGTTTATGTTTTGTTTTTAAAGCTTTCAGATCCCTGGGTTGGAAGAACATGAAATTTCTGGTCAGGCAGATCTGGCGTGAGCCACGGGGCTGTTACTGTTTTATGACCTTGAACATGCTACTTAATCTCCTCCAGTTTCCTGTTTATGTTTAGCTTCCTGTCTATGAAGTGGGCATACAAATAGTATTTATCTTAGAGTTAAATATATTTAATACACTTAGTGTGATATTCATTAGATATTAAGGACTCCATTGCTGTTAATATTGTTTTACCATAAATTCATTAACATTAAATAACAAAACTAACTGTGGAGGGAATTTTAAGATAAATGAATAACTGTGATACATTCTACAATATTATACGCAGGAATTGTTTTTACTTACTTTAAAAGACATTTTCAATTAATCAATAAAAACAAAGGCTTACTTAGAAAAATGGCAAATGCTAGAATAAAATCTAGAAAAAAAAATAAGATCTAGTTATCTCAGGAGAACTGAGGCTCTAAATATTCAATAGATTAAAACTTTGCTCTTCAGATTTATTCAATAGCTAGATACTGAACAACTGAGATATCCCTCAACTGAAGAATGGATAAATAAAATTTGGTACATCTACACAATCGAATACTATTTCGCTCTTAAAAACAAAGACATCACGAATGTTGTAGGCAAATGGCTTGAACTTGAGAATATCACCCTGAGTGAGGTAACCCAAAAAGCACAAGCATGGTATGTACTCGCTTAAGTGGATATAGTGACTATTAGCCACAAAGGACAGGATACCCATGCTACACTCCACAGACCCAAGAAGGAAGGCCCAAGCGAGGATGCTTGAATCTCACTTAGAAGGGGGGAATAAAACAGTTGTAGGAGGTAGTGGGAAAAGGGATGGGATGGGAATGGAGGATTTTTCAGGATCTGGTGTGGGGAGAGACAGGGAAAATGGCCAAATGGCCATGAGAATGAATGGAAATCTGCAGCTAATGGGGGTGTGGTATATGGAGCATCCCGAGGACATTCCAGAGACCTGGGCTAGGGGAGACTCCCAAAATCTATAGGAGTGGCCTTAGGTGAGACTCACCACGGAGGATATGGAACCTGAAGAGGCCACCTCCTGCAGCCAGGCAGGACCCCCAATGGAGCCACCTCCTGCAGCCAGGCAGGACCCCCAATGGAGCCATAGGGATACCAACTCACCAACAAAATTTCAACCCAAAATTTATCCTGCCTACAAGAAATGCAGAGATGGAGTTTGAAGCAAAGACTGAGGGAATGGCCAACCAATGACTGGTTCAACTAGAGGCCCATCCCATGGGCAAGCACCAATCCCTAACACTATTGATGATATTCTGCTGTGCTTGCAGACAGGAGTCTAGCATGGCTGTCCTCTGAGAGGTTTCACCCAGCAGCTGACTCACATCGATGCAGAGATCCACAGCCAAACAGTGGGTGAAGCTTGGGGATTCTTATGGAAGAATAGGGCAAGGATTTCGATCCTGAAGGGGGTTGGAGCTCCATAGGAAGACCAACAGATTAACTAACCCTTGGGGCTCTCAGAGGCTGAACCACCAACCAAAGAGTATACTGAGGTTGGACCTAACCTGGCCCTTCCATGTGTAGCTTGGTCTTCATGTGGGTCCTGAACAACTGGAGCAGGGGCTATCCCAAAAGTTGTTGCCTGTCTTTGGGATATGTTCTACTAGCTGGGCTGCCCTGTCTGGCCTCAGCAGAAGAAGCGCCTAAACTCTGCAGAGACTTAATGTGCCAGGTAGGGATATATCCCAGGGGGCCTTCACTCTCTCAAAGGAGAAGGGGAGGGAGGATGGGGGAAGGACTGTAGGAGGAGGGCACCAGGAGGGGGAGAGCAATGTAAAGTAAATACATTTAAAAATAAATAAATAAACCAAAAATAGAAAGAAGGAAAAAGGAAGGGAAAAAACCCCTTGCTCTTCTGAAATTCTGCTCAATTACTAAAGTGAGAAAAGAAAATGACAAAGCCATAAATTCAATGGATAATTATTTTACTGGAAAGAGATATGCAAAAAGACTAAAGGAACCATTTTACCAAGTTATAAGCCTTATGTTTGCACCCGAGGTTAGAACTTTAAACTGCTAAAATGATCAATTCTCTGTGGAAAACAAAACAACCCTGGCATATTATCTGAGCACATGGTTGCCTTTACCTAAAATAATAGTTAAGAGATAAAACTCAATGTAAGATAAGATTGACTAATCTATCTGTGCACAGTTCAGTGTTTTCCAGTGGATTCAGAGTTCTTCTACCATAATGATAATCATGTTTAGAACATTTTTATTACTATAAAAATACATGGTGCCCACCAGCAGGGAGTATTAAACCCCCAGTCCTTAGGAGTCACTAACCTGTTTTCTGTATCTCTAGATTTGCCTGTCATGGACATACTATATTAATAGACTTGCATAATGTATAGTCTTTATGAATGGATTTATTTTTTAGCATGTCTTTGAGATATGCTTACCTGAGGCAGGTCACCAGTACTTTGTATCTGTTTCTCACCAATTAATTTTTCCTGTCTGGATATATCACATTTTGTTTGTCTATTGAACACCCAATGTATATAACTGATTAAAACCTCAGTTTGAGGGGTTAGGGAGATAGCTCAGCATTTAAGAGCACTGACTGTTCTTCTAGAGGTCCTGAGTTCAATTCCCAGCAGCCACATGGTTGCTCACAACCATCTGTAATGGGATCTGATGCCCACACAGCAATGCTTGCTAGCCCCTCTTTAGGCCTGAAATTAAATATGGTCAAAACACATAAAAAGATGCCCAGTCTTGCTCAAATCCAAAGAAATGCAACTGATGATCACATTGAGGTACTACTTTGTATTTACTTGTTAAAAAATGTATGTCCGCTAATATTGACTTTACACCAGTAGGATCTCTTAGATTGTTGGGAAAATGTATGAATGTTTCAAAATGAAACAAAACAGCAACACCTGAAAACAATTGACAGGAAATTCAATAGTGAAGCTGGAAATCCAGCAAACCCCAAGAGATTATACATTGAATGGTACTCTTTTTTATGAAATTAAAAAACAAACAATGGTCAACATTATTTATGTGCATGTGTATAAGGACAAACCATAACAAACACATAAAAGAATGTTCAGTATTCCCAAGCAGATTCATGATTGTAGTTGGTATTCTAGGCTGGAGTAGAAGAGATTCAGTTTAATGTTTTTGGGTTAGGGGTACTGTCAAGGTGTCCACTATAAACAAATATAAAGGAGTCCAGAGACTAATGAGAATATTATGAACCAACAAATACAATTAATGATCTGAGTTTACCTTATATCCAAGTAAATGAGAAAGAAAAGTAAATAAAACTATTACATTGTATAAAATGAGATAGCTATAATACATAATTATTATAGAGCAATTACAATTTATAGCATGACTTCATAATTACTCTTTTCCTTGTGAATGAAAAAGATAGACTTCATGAGAATAAAAAAATGTCAACTTGAGAAAGTCTGTCCTGTGGTGAAGCTGCCCAAATCCTAACCCGTGTTGCCTCAGGCCTAATAACAGACCGTAGCTAACTGCTGGAGCCCACTACAGCTCCGAGGCAAGGGAGCTCCTAGCGTCCTAACAACAAAGTGCAGTTTTGGTTTAGAGCGTGCCTCACACCCGGGAGTGTGTCCCGCTCTATAAGGGGCGTGCCCATTGTACGTGGGGGCGTATCTTTCTCTGCGTAGGGGCGTGCCTCCCCGGGAAGGCGTGTCTAGTTTCCATAGTGGCTTAGCTGGAGGGCGGGCTGGTTCCTCAGAGTCAGGCTACGCGACGTGTTGTGGTGACGTCATCAGCCCACGCTGACTGAATCCTGTCGCGGAAGTGCGACTGGCGGCAGCTTTTTAGCTGAGGGCTGCTGTACTGCTGGCGGTATGTTACCTGCTATGAAAACTGTGGAGGCGGAAGAAGAGTACGCGGAGGATTGTCCTGAATTGGTCCCCATTGAGCCCAACAACCAAGAAAAGGAGGAAAATCTTGACTTCATCATTAAGATTCCAGTCACAATTGTCACCGGGTATTTAGGTAATTAACGGGGGGCTGCCGTTGTCTCCTCAGGCACCCGGGCCTCCTGGCCGAGGACGAATCTTCGAGGTAGGGGCTGGGGTCTCTCTCCTAGCATTTTCAAAGGTGGTTTTGAAACCCAGACTCACCTTTTAATTTTGTGGACTCTTGATAAGTTATCTTACCTTTGTGAAGCTCATCCCTCTCAGTTTAGAATGGAAATAATAAAAGTCAAATGAGTTTTCTCATCTGAAAACAAAACAAAGCAAAACAGTCTGTTGTTATTAAAGGATGCCCTGATCAAGAAAAAAAAGAAAAGAAAAAGAAAACAAAGATGTCGTCTGTAGATTGCCTCACACCTTGCTTAGTTGATTGATTCCATTTCACAGGAACCAAACTCTTCCAGCCATTAGTGGCAAGTATTTACTGTCCCTCTTCCTCTTTTGAGGGCTGCTTGCAAAGCACTGTAAGAGATTGACTTCGAATAAGACCTTTGTTTTGAACATTTTCCTAAGCTGGGGGTCTTGGAGGTGCAGTTGAAAACAAAGATTGTGAACATGGTGCCGTTTTCTGAAGATCAGTTCGTGTGCTTATTTTTTGTTGGAAATGCTTACAAATATCCATTTAAAGCATTGCAGTTAGCAGAAGGCAACTCCAAATAAGTGACTAAAAATGTGGAAAAATAAAAATTGTGGAAAAACTAAGAATCAAGTGGTCCTCTCGTTCCTGTGTGCTGCAGCAAACAAGCTGGATCTTGGTGCACCCGTTAGATACGACAAAGAAATCACTGGTGCCTCCACATCCCCAGTTGTTTGTTTTTGTTTTTGTTTTTTTTTCCCTTCTAGAATCACACCAAGGATATTCTAGATTTTACTTGGGCTTCATTTTTATAAAGGAATAACGCTTTGGATTCAGACACTACTCAATAGAATCGGAACAAATTCCTTGTCCAAAGAGCATACTTCAGATTTGCCCCTTTGCCATTCTGCATTTTGCTTACTGATAGGTGAAAGGAATGAAACAGGTCATGGTCTGGAGCTCTGGGGTGAGGACTAGCTCCAGCAACTTCCTTGTTACTGACTGAACCTCAGGGACAGTTTGCCTCCTTTGCCTTTGATTTTGAAACACTGGGAACACTGTCCCACTGGTCTCTTCCACTTTCTTATCTTCCACCGGTTTCTCTGGCTTCCATCCTTCATTTTCACATCTGTATAGTTTTTATTTTAATGTCTTACAGACATTTCCATACTTAATGTGTCCAACATCTGGACACTAATAACTTCTCAAGTCTGAGATTCCCAACCATCTGCAACACCAGCAGTATTTCCCCCTAACTACAGTAGTCTCCTTGCTCCTTAATGTATTTCTGTGCTAGCCCTACCTTTTACTACAAAGTGTTAGTTTGATTGTCACAACCTTTAGTGGCTTCTACTTGGATGAAAATTCAGGTTCTTTAGCAGGAATTCAAGGACTTCTGTGCTACCCCTCTAGCCTGTCACAATGATGGCCCAACACATTGAATTTATTCTTAAGTGGTTCTCAACCTTCCTAATGCTATATATAACCCTTTAATACATTTTCTCATGTTCTAGTTAATCTGCCCCCCCCGGCACCCCCACCATAAAATTATTTTTGATGCTACTTCATGACTAATTTTGCTACTGTTACAAATTATAAATATCTGATATGTAGGATGGTCTTCAGTGACCCCTGTGAAAGTCACTTGACCCCACCAAAGGGGTCAGGAAACAAAGGTTGAGAACAACTGTCTTAAAGACAGCTCCAAACAACTGATTGGAATACTTCTTCCTGTAACCACTCTAGCTAGATAGTCCTCTTAAGTTCTCCATAGCATTTTGTATGTCTCCTGTTGAATGATCAACCTGCAACAGAATACCTTTCTAATTTATATCTAAGTCCTCCACCATCTTCCCCTACTTAACATAAGCTTCATGGAGGCAGAAAAAAACTTCAATTTGGTCATGCTAGATACTTTTGAGTGAATGTGAATTATATTGCAATGTCTTTCTTCATAATGTAGTTAATTATTAAGCCCTAATAATTCTTTAGAGGGAATCTCTTACATTTGTGGCTTTCAATTTTCTCATTGGCCTGTACATAATTATGTCAAAGCTTCCTATTTGAAAAATTTCCTCATTGTTCTTTATTCTTAAATCTGTCTTTCCTACACATCACCCAGTTATGTTGAGCTTCCCAAAGCATTTTAAAGTGTCTCTTAAAAAACTTTTAAACAGAATATGACCTAAAATGTTGAAGATATTAGTGCCCTGATATTCCCTTACTATCTCCTGGTTATACCCTAGGAAATTTGCAAATGTATTTTAGTAGACATGCGCAAACTATGTGTAAAAACGTTTTAGCATTACTCCTGGTGGCAGTGAAATATTAGGGACAACCAAAATGGCTACCTGTATAAAAATGAATGATATATTCCAATAATTGAACTGCTGTGAAGCTAAGGTATTGTTTAAAGGTATTTTTAAAAAACATATTTCATTATGAACTTGGGGATTTTTGGTTCACAAGATTTATGTTTTCCTTCTGCTTGAGGTAAACAAAATAGGTTTGTTATGCCCCCTGCTGGATAAAGTTAGTGTAGTCTTAGGAATTTCTCTACTGAATAGTCTGTTGTGTATACTTACTACCTCTGTACTTTGTTTCATAGAATCAGTTTAATAGTAATAGACTGCTTACGCATATTAAAAATAGCTATGTAGTCAACCTGAATTTATAGCTAGTTTGTGGATGTTGAAATAGGTTAAATAAGTTTAGGGAAGTAACTATTCTTACTTAAGAAAGGGCATCATGAAAGAAATCAACATTTTTTTTTTTAATAGGTGACATTTCTTTGAAGCCATAATTCATTAACTTTTTATTGAGTATAAAATTTAGACACCCTTTATTGCCATATAAGTTAGGAAGAAGATATTATTTTGGTCATATTAAGTAAGAAAATGGACTCAACTTGTAAGATTGTTTGTAATTACTTCTAAGATATATATATATATGTAATAATTTCAAAGTTTTCAAAGATTTTTTTTTAATCTCTTCTGTAAAGTCCATTGTACTGTTTTTAAGTGACGAAAAATGGCACATAAATTCTTGGAAACCCTAAGATATTTTACATTCTTTTTGTGTCTTCAAAATTAGTCTTTGAATTTTGTTGCTTTAATATATTTTATAGGTGCTGGAAAGACAACACTTCTGAACTACATTTTGACAGAACAACATAACAGGAAAATAGCAGTGATTTTAAACGAGTTTGGAGAAGGTGAGTGAAGCTTAATAGCTGTCATGGTACAGCAACGTTTGCACCCTTTATTCTACTGCTGGCTTGATGCTCTGTACTTCCAGATAAGATTGGATGGTATTATAATATAAGGCCACTATGACTAATTTCAGAAAAATAGGATAATTTTTATTAACCTAGCCAGGAGTTTGTAGTATAGTGGCAAAAGACAACAAGAGAGACCCTGCCTCAGCAGGTGAGAACCAACTTCCAAAAGGTTGACCTCCACATCAAGTCCATCTGCATCAAACACAACCCCTCCCCCGTACACAAATAAGTAAAATTCGTTTAAAGAGATCGATTGACTGATTGTGGTGCAAGGTTTCCTGTATGTTAAGAAAGTTCTGCCTTTCTGCGCTATGCTTTCAGCCATTAAAAAAAGGAAAAAAAAGGAAGGATTTCTAATAGTGCTTTTCTAGCTTTTTATTAATTGATATTTTATTGTACACTGGTTATGTTTTCTTTTCATTTCTTACTGGTTTTCTTTATTCTGTAGTTTTTATGTGGTTTTTGCCTTTTGCAACGTCTCCAGAACTTCCTTTATCAATGTTTTATATAACTTGGTAATATATAATACCCTATCATCACCCAACTAAAACATAAATACAAAATACGTGGCTTTTGTTTTGTTTGCTCTTTAAGATTTTTTCCCTTGGCATTGGTACATTGTATGTAAAACATCTAAAATCATTCTTATGATAAATATCTCATGTGTATTTATTTCCCAGGTAAACAGGGCTTTTTTATTTGAATAAAAGTTTAATTTTTAAATGACTACATGAACTTTAGCCAAAAGCTCTGAGAACAAAGTCAGGTCTTATTGCATATTTAAAATCCTGAACAATCTTATAACAAGAATCACCAATTTAGTAAGGAATTAAAAGAAAAACAATCTCATAAGAGATTGAAGAATATAAAAAAGCCAGTGTTTAAAAAGTATCTCAGTGTATTTAGGAAGTTGACAGTGGATGAGAAGGAAGATGTTTTCAGGGTAGTTCCTTTATTAAAAAATAGAGCTGGACAAGTGAGAGTCCTAAGGAGGGAGGAGATAAATATATCAGTTTTAGAATGGTCTTCCTAGGCACTTAATTTATATAATATTTTATAAATCTATCTCATGTAAATAAGTGGTTTTGCCTGCATGTATGTTTATATATCACATGAATGCCTGGTAACTACAAAGGTCAGAAGGTGGTGTTAGATCCCCTGAAACTAGAGATAGAGCCAGTTACTAGCTGCCATATGGGTGCTGAGAATCAAACCCAGGTCCTCTGTAAGACCAACAAGTGCTCTTAACCTCTGAGCCCTCTCTTCAGCCTCTACTCATCTGATTCTTAAAAATATTTTTATTTCTCTTTCTCTCTCTCTCTCTCTTTCTCTCTCTCTCTGTCTGTCTGTGTGTGCAGGCCCTTGGAGGCCATAAATGAACCTTGAGTCCCCTGAGCTAGAGTTATACGTAGTTGTGAGCCATCCACTGGGAACTGAACTCTGATGCTCTGCAAGAGCAGCAAATGCTCTTAATCACTGAACCATCTATTTGTTCAGCTCTTGTTTTTTTACATCCTCCTCTGGGTTTGTTTTGTTTTGTTTTTTTTGTTTTGGCTAGTGAACATAATATAAAAACTGTCTTTATATTTCTAGGGAGTGCAGTAGAGAAATCCTTAGCTATCAGTCAAGGTGGAGAACTCTATGAAGAATGGCTGGAACTTAGAAACGGTTGCCTCTGCTGTTCAGTCAAGTAAGGAGTGGGTTTACTATGTGCCTGTTGGCTGACTTAAGATGTCTGCTGATTATATTTCCAGCTTCGATTTTCCTTTATAAATTTAACTGAATTTACTTAAACAACTTGTACCATTGTATTTTTGGATAAGATATACCTTTATTAGATTGTATCTTCTTTGTTTCTTGTTATTTTCTATTCTAATGTTTCTATTCTTTCACTGAAGTTTTAAAAATTATTTTCAGTGCCTTATTTCATATATAAAGAAAGATTATTCTGAG
Organism: Rhynchomys soricoides; assembly: GCA_019843965.1. Taxonomy (NCBI): domain Eukaryota; kingdom Metazoa; phylum Chordata; class Mammalia; order Rodentia; family Muridae; genus Rhynchomys; species Rhynchomys soricoides. The sequence goes on from JADRCH010000081.1 coordinate 2,194,858, forward strand.
TTTAATACATCATCAGTCTTATTTCCAAGTATTCAGCCTCTTTTTTCTTCTTAAAATTTTTATTTTTATGTGTATTAGTGTTCTGCCTGCATATATGCCTGTGTACCACATTCATGCATGGTGCTAACAGAGTCCAGAGAGAGCTCTGACTGCCTTGAAATTAGAGTTACAGACAGTTGTAAGCCACCATATGGGTGGTATGAATTTAACTCTGTTCCTCTGGAAGATCAGCAATTGCTCTTACCCACTGAGTTATCTCTCCAGTCTCTAGGTATCCAACCTTTTTAAAATAAAAAATAAATGACTGTCATAAAAGAGAATAACCGTGGGCTGGGAGATGTCTCTGTGGGTAAAGTGCTTCCCACACAAGCTTGAGGACCTAAGTTTAAAACCCCAGTACCAACATGGAAAGCCAGGGATGGTAGTGTGAGTTACCCAATGCTAGGTAGGCTGGGACTGGTAGATCCCTAGAGAGCTCTGGCCTGGCAGGGATGAAGAGCTGATTGTTGAGCTCCAGGTTCAAGAAAGAGAACTTGTCAGGGAAAAAAAAAAAAAGGTAGAAAGCCATTGAGAAAGATATCCAACATTGCTATCTGTCCTCTATGTGCACATGTGCATATGCACATCACCACACATGCTGATACATGCAAACACATAAGAAAGAGGGAAGACCCAGCCAAGACTGATGGCACAGACTTGTAATCTGAGCTAATTTAGAGGCTGATACAGGAGGATCCTAAATTCAAGGCATAACTAAGTCAAAGCTAGCCTGGGGAACTTAGTGAGATCCTGTATCAAAACAAAAAATCAAAAAAAAGACTGGGAATGTAGCTAAGTAGTAGCATGCTTGCTTAGCATATGTGTGGCCCTGTGTTCAAATCCTAGGTATGAACACAGAAACAGAGAGAAAGAACATTATGTCTCAACATAAGTCTCCATGGACAGTGTCTATTTAGTTCACTAAGCTGCCATCAGTCCTAGAAGAGTACCTGACATACAGCAGCAACTCAGATAAATCATTTGATAAAATAAATTCTTGGATAAATTATCGTAATTACTACATGCTATTGATTTGTCTATACAACAGTGAATTAGGTCTCTCCCCTGTCATTTATGATCTTAGATGGTTGATACTGAGTCAGACTTTTGGGAAGAGGAAGTAGTTATAAAGCCTTTCTTAGCCAACAGGCAACACATTCAATATTTGCCCTTATCTTTGGTACTTAAGGATAAGAATCAGGTAATAAAAGCCTGGAATGCCTGCATTTGGGAGGTGGAAGCAGGAGATTAACAGTTCTAGGCCAGGCTGAGCTGCATAGGTAGATGCTGTCTTTTTTTTTTTTTTTAAAGAAATTACATTGAATCCTAATTCAGACTAGGATAAATGGTATTCAGTGACATTCCTTTAATTGCAATTTAATCAATTTCCTTACTGAACTACTCTAGATAATAAATATTATTACTTATACTGGTTTTCTTTTATAAAGCTGTAAAATAAATACTGACTTTTGTTAGATAACATCTTTTGCTTTTTGTTTTAATAAAGTATTAACTTATTACATATCATTTCTATCTATATTTGCACCTATTTTTCTTCTTGTTAAATATTAGACATTTTATTAGAATTTAAATTTGTGTGTACTTGAGAATATTTTTGTGTTCTATTGTTGGCTACATTTTAAGTTGTTTTTAGATTTAAAAATGTTCAGGTAATCAGTTATTACTATGTTTTTGTTATTTTCCAGGGACAGTGGCCTTAGAGCTATTGAGAATCTGATGCAAAAGAAGGGCAAATTTGATTACATACTCTTAGAGACCACTGGGCTAGCAGATCCTGGTAAGAAATGACATTATTAGACACCAACATATACTTTGATACCTTATAGAAATATTTGATATAAGTATATTTTTTGCATATATTTTTGTGGAGTATATCCATGTATGTATGCATGTACAAATGTGTGTGGAGCTCATGTGTGTGCCTGTTCACATAGAGAATCAAAGTTGACACATCCTCAGTTGCTTTCTACCTTATGTATTGATGATGCAGGGTCTCTCAGTCAACTGAGCCTGTCACTTTGGCTGTCCTGGCTAGCCACCTTGCTCAGGGATTCCCAGTTTCTGGCTCTCTTGATTTGCTTCACCATGATGGAGTTATGTGTAGGTAGGCATGCCTACCTAGCTTTTATGTGAACATTTTAGATCTAGTCTTGACATTTGCACAGCAAGTTGTTTACCTATCTAGCCATTTCACTTTCCCTAAAACTTTACCATATGTGTTCAGGTGCCCAAAGAAGCCAGAAGTGGGTGTTAAAATTCCCTGGAACTGGAGTTATAGGTGGTTGTGACCTGCTTGACATGGGTGCTCTTGAGATCGAGTAGACCAACATTGGTCATTAAGGACTAGGCTCCATGGGGCTGGAGAGAAAGCTCGGCAGTTAAGAACACTGGCTGTTCTTCCAGAGGACCCAAGTTCAGTCCCAGAACTCACATGGCAGCTCGTAACCAACTGTAACTACAGTTTTAGGGGATTCAGTGCCCTCTTCTGGTTTCTTTGAGTCCCAACCATATATGTAGTACAGATATATATGCATGCAAAACACCCATATGAATAAAAAATAATTAAAAAATAATTAGGTCCCAAATGTTTGCATAATACATCAAAAGTCACTAGGGTCAGGTCCCAAATAATTGTGTTTTAGTAAAAATGTGGAAACTTGGTTTTATTTTTAGCCATTTTTTCTAAGCTTTATTTAAGGATATTTTCATTTGAAATTATTCTGTTCTAATACTAATGAGACCAGTTTTCCATAATCAATTTTATTTTGGTCTTTTAACTAGTCTAATTTTCTTTTTAAAATTATATTAATTTGCTTATATATTTATTTATAAGGGAAGTTGGTTAGAGGGAATGAGGGAGGAAGAGGAAGATAGAAAAGAAATGAATATGAATAAATGAGAATGAATATCAATTTGTATGCTGTGGTAAAGTGTGCAGGGCTCAACTCTCTTTCTCCATGCTGAATGGCTCTCTCTCTTTACCATGTGGGTCCTGGATCTTGAACGGAAGGTATCAGGTGTGGCAGTATGCACCCTTGCCTACTGGGCCTTCTCATTGGCTTTTAATTTTCTTTTTACTGTTTTTGAGTACCTTGCACATGTCAGGTATGTACTCTTAGCCCTTTTAAAAATTGTTCTGGTTTATTCTTTGCAGCTACATTTACTCTGATGAACCTTCACTTTCCTTATGTCAGTAATCCCCTTCATAATTGTCTGTCTGTCCATTATTACTGTAAATTAGTTTATTGGTTAAGCAGTGGTGCTCTTAAATAGATTCCACAGTGCTACAAAGCTCTTTTCATATGATTCTACTCTTCCCTCATGTTAAGGCTTGTTTTTGTATTGAATTGCTTTCAAGTTCTTGGTTATGAAGAGCTATCACAAAATTTTATTTGATGTCTTAGATTATGTTTCCTTGAAGAATGAATCGCTTGCTATTTGTCTGTCCTATTAAATTCCTTCATTACTTTCTCTTCCTGACATTTATCTGAATTTGTTTTCCTCTGCTGTAATCACATATATGCATTTGTGCTTGGTGTGGGAAGGTCAGAGGTGATTCCTTTACCTGTGTGCATTGATGAAGAATTCCTCTTAATAACTTCAGTATCTTACCCAAACATGTTCTGTTGAGTGTGTCTGAAAGCTGGATATTACTGGGACATGTGAAGAGGGAAGCTATGGAAATTGGTGACCAGACAGACAGATGAGCTAAAATGGCCATTCGTTTCTGCCGTCAAATAACCTAATGTGGCTGTCTTGGGTGTGCTCCACTCACCTAGTAGTATGTAGTCAATTCTTGCTACTGTGGGGCATCATTAGGCCTCAGAACTCTCATTCCTTTTGCTCTCAGTCCTACAAAGCAAATTCCCCCAATACAGAAGTGATTTTAAAAAAGAATTATTCTTGAAATATTTGTTGTTATCATTGACTTTTTCCCTTTATTGTTTTCCAGTTAGTTCTATGCCTTTTGAGGAGTTTTTTCTGTTAAAGTAGTAGGATTTTGTAAACTATTCTTCTGCATCCTCTTTTTGGGGGATGGGAATTGAGTTAGGGAAAGACCACAGTAACTCACTATCTTAATCAGCATTCTGTTGCTGTGAGGAGACACTTTGACCACAGCTACTTTTATAAAGGAAAGTGCTTAACTGGGGATTTGTCACAGTTTCAGAGCTTTAGTCCATTAGTCTCATGGCGGGGAGCATGGTGGCACAGACAGATATGGTAGTTGGATTGGCTAGTTTTGTGTGTCAACTTGACACAAGCTGAAGTTATCACAGAGAAAAGAGTTTCAGTTGAGAAGATGCCTCCATGAGATCCAGTGGTAAGGCATTTTCTCAATTAGTGATCAAGGGGGGAGGGCCCCTTGTGAGTGGTACCATCTGTGGGCTGGTAGTCTTGGGTTCTATAAGAAAGCAGGCTGAGCAAGACAGGAGAAGCAAGCAAGCCAGTAAGCAGCATTCCTTCTTGGCCTCTGCATCAGCTCCTGCTCCTTGACCTGCTTGAGTTCCAGACCTGACTTCCTTTCGTGATGAACAGCAGCATGGAGGTGTAAGCTCCATAAACCCTTTTCTCCCCAACTTGCGTGATGTTTGTGCAGGAATAGAAACCCTGACTAAGACAGTAGTTGAGGGTTTTACATCTGGATCCAAAAGCAGCAGGAAGGGCCTGGCTTGAGCTTTTGAAACCCCAAAGATCACCCCCTGTGACATACTCCTCCAACAAGGCCACATCTATTCCAACAAGACTACATCTCCTGATTCCTGTTAAGTAACACCATTCCCTAATGAGCAAGCATTCAAATATATTAGTCTCTGGGGGCCATCCTTATTCAAACCACCACAATCCCAATGAAACTTTGTTTCTAATTTTGACTATTACTCTTCTAAATTTATGGTTAAAAACCTGATCTTATTATTTGGTTGTTCTAATAAAATTTTGACATGTAAATTTTTAAAAAAGATTTTTGTTTAATCGTGTTTTGAAGAAGGGAGATTCTGTAATGTAGTCAGAATTTCTCAGGCTTGATACAAATAATATTTTAGATTGTTCAGTTATCTTCTGTGAGGGGTGTGTCTTAGAGTTTTACTGCTGTGAACAGACACCGTGACCAAGGCAAAGGCAACTCTCATAAGGACAATATTTAATTGGGGCTGGCTTATAGCTTCAGAGGTTCAGTCCATTATCATCAAGGCAGGAGCATGGCAGCATCCAGGCAGGCATGGTGCAGGAGGAGCTGAGAGTTCTACATCTTCATCTGAAAGCTGCTAGCAGAATACTGACTTCCAGGCAGCTAGGGGGTCTTAAAGCTCATGCCCACAATGATACACCTATTCCAACAAGGCCACACCTACTCCAACAGGACCACACCTTCTAATAGTGCCACTCCCTGGGCCGAGCATATACAAACCATCACAGGGTGCTATCTTAAGCATTATAGAGTGTTTAATAGCATCCCTAGCTTCTACCTGCTAGATACCAGTAGCATATTCCTAGAAGCAACTGAAATTATCTTCAGACATTGCTTAATATTCCTTGGGGAGAAGAATCTCACACTCCATTCCGTCATCTTTGCTACTTCTAAGCACATCCAGATGGTTCTTGTGCTTTCTGTAAGGACTGTATTACGTGGAAATGATGTTTAGAATAAAGGCTATAACTCAAATTTATAATTCAGCTTGGTAAGAATTAAGATTTGAAGCCATTTACTTGAATAAAAAGCAATGAGTTTTTAAAGTTATAAAACTATGATGTTAACACACCTATGCATTTGGCTAAGTGAAGAAATTAATCATTTTTTGTATCAGTGTTTAGTGTCATGATGTGGTAGATTTACTCTTTTCTCCTTTATTAATTAAAACCATGTTTTTAGCCAAGGAAGTGGAAATAATTCTTATTGGCAATTCAGTTGTTTCTCACTTAGGAGATTGACGCTCTCCAGTTCTTAGCTAAATAATTGTCATGGTAAAGTAATTTCCTTGAAGAGGACAGACATTGATTCTGCTCCTGTTACTCACAAATCCTATTTCAGTCAAATTGGAAAACTATTACGTTTTTGGGAAAAAAATCAATAGGTATCAGGAAACCATTAGATCTTGTGGCCCTTGCCATATCTTGCATGAGTAATCACTGTAAACGCTGACAGGTGTTGTGCTGTTGATGCAGAGTGATGCTTAGGGGACCCACATCTTGTCAGAGTAGCTAGACAGCTTTAGACAGTGCAGTGAGTTCAGTTCTCCTTGTTTGCTCCTATGTTCATTCTTCTAGACAGCACCATCACTAACAGGGATGGTGATGCTCGGAAAAATCAGCTACTTTCCCGTGCTGTCAGTTTCCCTTTTTGTGTATTGCAGCACACTAATCAGGTGTGTGGTTTTGTGTCAAACCAGTTCCTGTCAAAAACAAATTTTAATCTTTTTCTTAGAAATTATTTTCTAAGAATAATAATTTTATGTCCAGCTCTAAGTAAATATATGATGATGAATGAATAACACCAGAGAACTTGTAATTTTTCTTGTTCTTTGCTTTTATAAAAGTTACAAGTGAAATTTATTGTGAGTTCTGGAAAATCACTTTTGCAAGTGAGTTTTGGAGTTAATGTATTTTATTTGCTTTTCCTTGGGAGGGGTTTATTATTTGTGAACTATATGATAATCATATCCAGAAAATGAGAAAAAACATCCTGCGTGTACTCGGCTATGGTGTCCAAATTGTTGCACAGTATTGATGAGTAAATTATTTCGGCATCAACAAGACCATTCTGTTTGATGAGTGTTAAGAGTTTACTGTGTTTAGAAGCAGGGAGGGGAGAAGAATGACTGCAGACACTGAACCGTCCTCTCACTGCAGTTCCCAGGGAAGACTGAAGTATAGGCTTGGTTTGTGTGTGTTCAACAGCTAACCCTGGTGAAAATTAAGACAAATAAAACTGTGTTCTGCAATTTGAAGAAATACTTTATTTGATGAATATTCTTATACTGTGTATTTTCAGGTGCAGTGGCTTCTATGTTTTGGGTTGATGCTGAGTTAGGGAGTGATATTTATCTTGATGGTAAGTTAAAATAATTTCTTTTAAAGTAATATTTACTTTATGGTTGGGCTCATTTCGTTTATATTGCAGTTTTAATTTCTATACCATTGTTCTTTTCAAATTGTTTAGGTTTTGATGAATCAAATTTTGTTCATAGAGATTTTAAAGTCCTAGCAAGCGATTCTACCAGATGGTTAGGTATTGATGTCATCTCTGATTCAGGTCTTCTACTGAGGCTTTCCTTTTAGATTACTCTGCAGACTGCCTGTGTCCTCTGTTGCCATGGTGTGCTTAGTATAATGCTGGAGCTTTGTAGGCAGTCAGGAAGACAATGGAAAGAATGATCTTTCATTCTCTGCTTTCATTTTTCCTTGAAAATAAAAATTAAGAATGCTTCTAAACACATGTGCTACTTAACTTTTGTCAGTTTGTATAAATTTATAAGCTTGATATTACTTTCTTAGTGTGGCAACTATATTCACTTTCTCCTGTTGTCTCTCCTTCCTTTTTAAACCAATCCTGTGGACTATAGGATAGCAATTACTGACGCTGTGTTCCGTTGAGAAGTAATGTATATAGCATGCAGCTTGTTGAATTTCATAGACATCATCATCAGATTCTGATCTTATTTTTAAAAACAATTTGACATATTTTCAGAAATTGCTTAGCTAATTGATCTTTTGAAACGACTATGATGCTTTGTTTTGGTGAGCTAGATGTATTAGCAGAGGTTAGGAATATAATATCCTAAGGTGGCTCAGATTCTTTAAACAATAATTTATTTAGAAAAGCCTCATTTTGACTGTGAAAATAAAAATAACCTGCCTTATATAATTTTCTTCACTATGTATTATGGAATTTGTCTTAGTTTGGATTTGAAACACCAAAGAATTTTTATTTTATTGTTGACTTAATTTAATTAAAATTTTTATTTTATAAATTTTCTATTTCTTAGAAACAGAGCTAGTCATTTAGTATATATTTGAAACATATTTGCTTATTCCTGAGGTTGAGTTAAATTACCATATTGATTAGAGAAAAGAATAATTTTATTGAATAGTATTTATGAACTGAAGAATGTTTTAATTTTTTAAGTATAGTTGCATAATACTGATAACTTTAAAGAGTGACTGATATGTTTATTTCTTTGTAGGTATCATAACTGTTGTAGATTCAAAATATGGATTAAAAGTAAGTTGAGCAAATATAACTTGCTAATTGTCAAGGAGTAGGAATGAGGGGTTGGTTGTACTGTTTTCTGTTTATGTTAAACTTTTCTTTTTTTTTTTTTTTTTTTGGTTTTTCGAAGCAAGGTTTCTCTGTGTAGCCCTGGCTATCTTGGAACTCTCTCTGTAGACCAGGCTGGCCCTGAACTCAGAAATCCACCTGCCTCTGCCTCCCAAGTGCTGGGATTAAAGGCATGCGTGACCACTGCCCGGCTTATGTTAAACTTTTCTTAAGAAAAATCTTTTTCAGGATGTACTTTGTAAGTGCTTATATTATTATTATTATTATTATTATTATTATTATTATTATTATTATGTGCATTTAAACAGTATTTATTTTAGTCTGGTTGGATGTTGTGATAAAATTGGAGTTACTATGATATTTTATGATATTTTATAAGGTTACATAGTCAGGATAAAGTTTGAATATGTGTTACTTTCACTAGAATCCATTCCCATTATTGGTTTTAATAGAAAAAAACCCAGCCTAATAAAATATATGAGATCTTAGTTGTTATAAACTGTTAGGAACTGAGGTCTTTAAGGTTTGTTTCAGTTTATAAAATGAACTAAGATCTTAAAAGCTTATTGCTGCATAAAATAAAGTAGCACTTCCCAGGTTTTCAAGTGAACTGAGAAAATTTTTAAAGAGTCAAATGTTGCAAAAGACTCTGGAGAGTAAGCTTGCCTCTGTCCTAGCATCAGCCCTCTAGCCCACTACCTATCTGGGCATATGGATTGGGAACAAACTCATAATTTCATAGAGGCTGGGTATGATCACATACACCTTTTGTCTCAGAAATTGTGAGGTAGAGACAGACGGGATGTCAGTGAGTTAGAGGACAGCTTGATCTACAGAGTGAATTCTAGGCCTGCCAGTGCTGTATAGTAAGAACCTGTCTTGGAAAACAAAATTTCTTGGGAGTATAAACTCAGTGTTTAAAAATTAGTTTAATATTTTATCGCTTCATGTATCTAAACTTAATTTTTATGTTATTCTTTCTTCCAAATCTTCAATAAAATTATGTTTTAGGAAAATTTATCAGGTCTGTTCAAATGGCTATCAGTCTACTTTACTGGCCCTTCCTACCCCCATTCTTAGTACCCTAATTTGAGATATTTGAATCCTGTTCTAGAATTTAGATTTTAAATTTATGAATAGAGTAGGAATAAAATGAAGATTTAAAATATTACAGTTTTGGCCAGAAAAATTCTAATGGCTGTAATGGCTGTGTGTGTGTGTGCGCGTGCGCGCGCTCACACGCGCGAAGGGTCTATTGTTTGTTTAGCTCATGCAGTCTTGAGCTTGGTATGGAATCCTCAAACTCATAATCCTCCTTCTTAGATCTCCTGTGTGCTGGGATTTTAGCTGAGGGTCACCACACTTTGCTTAATGAGTTGTCTTTTTAAAGATAAGTTGTAAGTCATCTTAATGACTGTTTTCAAAACATTTTTTAAAAAATGTGAATGGAGAAAGTAAAAAGAAAACACCCAGAAATTTCAAATTCCTTGTTTTGAACATTTTTTAGGCATGTTTGAATTAATTTCCTCTATAAGTTGATTCACAAATTTGGGGTATATAAGATAGCAGCTAGGATATTTTATTTGCTTTTTTATATACATTTAATGTGCTATATCCAAAGTCAAACTCTAGCAATTTATGTTTATAGAAATAGTTTTATAACTACAGTTGGATATAGAGAGGAATTAAATAGAATCTTTTACTGGCATGATAAAGAGCCCCAAAACAAAGCAGTGTTCTGAATAATACAAATGTAGTATATGTTTAACCCCTTGCCACCTTGATAAAACCTCTTAAATTATTAAATCAATATACCTACACAAAACTGACATACTGTCAGGATAATGGAAACTTTAGATTTTCCAAGTCATATGTCAGATAAATAACTTTGCCTTTATATAAAGAATTTGCCAACTTGTCCAATTCCTCTGGTTGCAAAGCTTGACCTCAGTAGCTGCTTGTGATTCAGAGAAGTCTGAGGCAGTACAAGTAATGACAGTTGGATAATGGGCAGCAATTTAAGGGTGTCATGCTTCACAGAGCCAGCCCATCACAAGTAAAGCTGAGAAATGGTACCCTGTGGCCAGCCAGCCAAATTGAAACTGAAGTGGTAATTGATATCATAGGCTATCACTCTAATGGGATTGTCACCCATTGATCTGAAATATTCATTTTTTAATCATGGCCAAAGAATTGGACAACTTAAAATGACAGCCCTCTATTCTCAAGGCTTGACATCTAGGCACTGACATTGTTCTTTTTAGTTCTACAAATGTGACAGCATTTAATGCAATAGAATCAATGAATGAAGTTTACACATAAAAGGTCAAGTAAGAGGTTTCTTTTTGAGTCTTCTGTTGTATTGCACAAGAGGTTGAAACAATCCAGTCAGAAAACAGTTTGGGTAGGAAAAGGCCAAGAAAATAAATAGATTGACATTATGCAATATTTTTTTTTTCAAAGCTGAAACCACATTAGATCTCTAACCAGTCTTTGTAAAGAACAAAAACAAAACAGAAAAAAAAAAAATACGTGTTGCTATTTCTCTCCCTTTTCTTTGTCTGATGTCTGACATCTTTGACATTGGATTTGTTTCTACTGTGGTCAGCACAGTTCTTTCTCAGATAGTGAAATTTTAGACCATTTTGATTTATTTATTTATTTATTTTTGGTCTTGCTTTTTTCTTTATTTCTGTAGGAAAGCACTCCTGGAGCTCTTCTTGAAGTTGTGACTATAGTAATAATTTATTTTGAATCATTTCTTTGTGTCCCCCAGCTTTGTTGAGCCATAACTCATAAATAAAAAATGTATAGATTTAAGGCATACAATTTACTACCTTGATCTGTCTGTGTATATTGTGCAAACATTGTGGAACAATCAAGTGTTGACCCACTGACATAGTTACTAGTTTTTGCTAGCTTAGAGGGTGCACTAACTTGGCACATTTCTAGTATTCCATCCCATAGTCCTAATTATAGTTGCCATGCTGAACTAGCTTTCCAGAATAAATTTCCAGAATTTATTCCTCCTGAGAAACTAGGACTTGCATTGACTGTCACCTCACCTCTTTTGTTGTTACTGCTGTTGTTGTAGGTCACACTGTGAGTTTGAACCTTTGTTTTTTGAATATGTTGGTTTGTTGGGTTCATTAGTTCCAAAATTATTATTGCCATTGTGAAATATAAACAAAAGCTAGTGTCTCTAGCAGAGATGAGGAATTCTTTAGAGATTGGTATCATTTTTAAAAAAAAATTTATAAAACTTCAAAATTGTATGCCTGTATATGTAGATTAGAACATGAAAATTTACATTTTTGTTCTTATTTTATAAATTGAAGTCTGACTTATGACCAAATAGCTTTTGAGTGGCAAACAAAGTTTTGGTCTTTTTGTTAAGCTTGGCTTGGGAAGTAGGAATTTCATAAAGGAAATGTAGTGCTGATACTCAGAAAAATAAGTGTTAATATACATTTATTACTTTTTATATTTAGAAAGCTTTCATATGTACATAGGCAAAGCATTTGTCTCTTCTATGATTGTCACATGTATTTGTAGTGAAGTTGTATACATTGGCAGACTTATTTTGGGAGGTTTTAAGTTATTTTGTATTTAATATTTCCTGTCTGTCTAAAGGTAATCAGTCTTGGTCTGTGCCATTTAGCTCTAAATGAAGTTTTATCTTGAATAAATGTCTCAAACCTTTGTAAGTTGCTTGTGAATCTGCCAAGTTTTTTAAAATTACATTTAAGAAAAGTTTTAAAGTCATTTTAATATCTCTTTTACATGTTATAAAGTACAATCAGATACATCAATTGATATGCACGCAGATGAAGCTTCTAATAGAGCAGCTTGAAAATATTTCAGTTTTAAAGAATGTTGAATAGGATCATGCAGAGGCAAAAGTATCATTTTTTAGTAGATAGACTGCCAGTGGAAAGAGATGTGTTGCCACGTTGGATAGCATTTTTTCAAATAACAAAATTCATGTGTTTATATCAACTAACGGGAATGTTAACTACCAGTCATTCATGGACTGTTCCAGGGCCTGCTAATAGCTTTAGTCTCTAAATGCAGAGTATATCGTGCTGAATGGATTTGTTAATAGTAAGAAACCATGAATAATTACGAAAGCATGAATATTAAATTTGGTCTTTTTGGCATGGATGATGATACATTAAACTCAGTTCTGTGAGCTCTGGGGAGTGAGTATGTGGTTGAATTTATAAAATTGTATTGGAAAAATGAAATGACTGTGTCATGATCATGACTTTGGTTCTGTCACATCTGAATAGTATTTGTTAAACTTTTAGAAGAAAAAAACTTGCCTCTGTAATCTTAACCAAGTCTATTAAATAATCATCAGTGTGTCTTAAGTTCTTAGCTATAAGAATTACCTCCCCATGAATTGTGAAACTAGTGTGACAAATATGATGTAACTTGTAGGTAATTCTACATATTCTCTTACATAATAATTAAGTAGTGTTCTCCATAAGACTGGTTGTACGTGGCATAAAAAGCTTTTTTTAAAAAATGATTTTAAATAGTGTTCACTTTACTTCAATCAAGCATGCTTCTAGTAAAAAATAGTCTGGTGGTGGTATGTAAAAGTACAGTATTATGTGATGGATAAGGACAATATATATACATGTACATGTTAAAATAGCTACTTCTCAGCCGGGCAGTGGTGGCGCACGCCTTTAATCCCAGCTCTTGGGAGGCAGAGACAGGCGGACTTCTGAGTTTGAGGCCAGCCTGGTCTACAGAGTGAGTTCCAGGACAGCCAAGGCTACACAGAGAAACCCTGTCTCGAAAAATAAATAAATAGCTACTTCTCATTGTCATAATGCCTAAATGAATGAAAATGTTTCAAAATTAAATGATTTATAAAGTTTCATTAAAACGTGTAGTGTTAATATAATCTAGTTGTCTGTGGTCCTCAGTAGCCAGCTTTTTCTTGTGGTAGGGAGTCTCAGTTGAGAGTGATGTGGTTGAAAACATGAATTTGCAAAAGCCACCCTCTGGTAACCCGAATGGCATAGATGACTTCATGGGATAAATAGTTTAGGGAGGGAGCCGCTGTCGGAGGTGGATAGTACCTCATTGCCTTCTAAGTCAATTGTATGTAGTAACTAAACCAGAAGTCTTCTGTAAATGTGTATTTAGTAATGGGACTTAAAGTCTCTTTAAGATAAGAAAAGTGGCTTTAAAATAAAAATCCTTTGTGTTGACATTAGATTTTTGTGTTGTATTATAGTAATTTTTAAAACTTTTGTTTTGTTCAGCATTTAACTGAAGAAAAACCTGATGGCCTTGTCAATGAAGCTACTAGGTATTCATATTTAAAGCTTATATTGATTGCCAACCAGCTAGAAAATAGAAGAGAGGTAACATAAAAAGAAAGAGAGAGAGAGAGAGAGCGGGGGTGGGGGTGGGGTAGCTAAGGCAAATTTGTTTTCCTTCCACGCATCTTTGTGTCTACCCAGCATGGACTCATGACTAGCCTTTTATTTAAGCCATTTATATTGTGGGATAAAATGAATGGTGGACATAGGACTTAACTGATTTTTATGAATTTTGAAGAGTTTAACGTTTAGAAGCTTTGTATTCTCATGCCCCTTTGAATTGACGATAGTTAATTTGCTCCCTTAAAAACTGCCTTGCTCCTCACTGTTACTCAGTCCAGAGGAACAGATAGTGAAATACTTCTGACTTGGCACTTAAAACAGTTCTTACGTACTTTTAAGTTCTTACTTGTTTTGTTTGTAGACTTACAAGTATTTAAAGTGTTTTCCTTCCCCTAAGTATATTTTCACTAATGAGATGAAGGTTTTGAAACCAAATATGCTGCTGGGCTTAAGAGTGAGGCCTCCTGGGATAGAAACTAAAGACTAAGGACAAACAATTCCTTGTTATCTTGAGGTTTGTTGAATTCAATTTATTATTGAAAATATTATTGAATTCTTTTGTAGTCCTTCCTACACATGTTTTTATACAATTATGATTTAAGTTAAAATGAATTTAAGTATGATTATAACTTTTTCTCACCAAAATGGTTATTGTAGAAAATATACATAAAGCCAAATAAGAAATAGCAGAAAATGAAAGTCCATGGAATAGTAAATAGAAGATCTCCAATTTAAAGATTTGGAGATGTGTGTATTCTGGTTTTAGCCACATAAGATTACTTACACAGAAGTAGAATTATGATATACATTTTGTAGTTTTCTTTTTCAATTTTGCTCATTTATTTATTTATTTATTTATTTATTTATTTATTTAATTTCTAATCCTGTAAAAGAACAGAATCAGAAAATAGTAGTCTAGTGGTTAGACTTGAGAAAAGAATTGAGAAAAATAATGTTATGTTATATAGCATTTTATCAGTTGAATTCTTTAACTGGGATTTCTGGGCATCTATTTAGCACCAACAATACATATTCATAGCAATGAGAAGGTATTAATACAAGATCTTGATGTACTTTTTGAAGTACAGTTTTCTTAAAGCAAACTACTTAATGTTAAGTGAACTTTGTATTTCTTTGAAAATTTTATAATTTTTTATCAACTAGGCTGTCTTAATTCCATCATAGTAGATACCTACATGTTATGCTTTTCTTTAACACACACACACACACACACACACACACACACCACGAACTGAAAATTATTTTCTGATGTAAAACTCTGGAGGCTTATCTTTATAGGATCAGTAAATAATACTTTTTGGATGAGCTTACAAAGTAATATATGGAATTCTTCTGTAGAGTGAGTAGGTTGGGAGTAAACTGAACCCAAGGTAGTTATTAATTGAAATGTTGACTTAAATATATGTTTCTATGGTTTTGTGAATTCTTAACATTTTTCTTCTGACACTTGCTCTTTGCTCTTTTAGGCAAGTTGCTTTGGCAGACATGATTCTCATCAATAAAACAGACTTGGTTTCAGAAGAGGAGCTAAACCAATTAAGAACAACTATCAGGTACAGTACCCTTGACTATTGTAGTTTAAAAGCCAGAAGAAAGACTCTTTGGTGTTTTACCATTAAGAGATGAGGGATGGTGGAGGAGCTACGTCTGTTCACTGAAGTGCAGCAGTCTGTGCATCCTGAAATGTCACACGGCCCCCATTAGTATATACAGCTGTTATATGCCAAATAAACCCATGCTCGGTTTTCATGAACAGTGGGAATTAAAAGTGTGTATAAGAATTCATACAAATCTAGATTCAAATCTAGATTTTAATATGAAAAATATTTTAAACCATGACTATTGCTCTATAGGAATATAAGATAAGGTCCAAGGTTAACTTGCTTCAAGGATCATTAAGAAATCACATATATTGTTCTTGGCTAATTGACTGTTAAATAAATAGAAATATATAAAATAATTCACCAGCTCTTACAAAACATAATTCAGAATTTTTCGGCTGGTATTCCACTGACTCTCTTCATGAGTTTCTATTTCCTGGCTGTCCTTTGACTCTTTTCCTACGGGCAAGCCTCCTTAACGCCCTAAGACAGTACTTCCCGTATGTGTGTCTCACCAGCTCCCAAGTACTGCTTTCTCACTTGTCAGTTTCTGAGTCTATCCCTCCTTTATAGACATGTGTGTATATATATAATGTATTTTCATCGGCAGATCCTATTTTCTCTTCTTCCCATTCCTTAATGAAATCTTGCTCGTATTGTGTCACTTCGCCTTAACCCCTCTTGACTTTAGTGGCTTCCTTAGTTATCAGCTGTCCTTTTGTCTTTGCTTTATGTCTTCATTGCCTGTGTATAAGGCTAATCAAAACAGACTAGTATGAATGTTACTATGTTGTTAATAAATAATCAACAGTCATTTTGCTGGCCGTTTTGTAGACCCCCATGCCTTTTGAAGCCAAAGGTGAACTTTTCCAATGAGAATAAAGCTCAGAGGTTGTGTTTTGAATTATTTTGTAAGACTTAAACTAGGCATATGTTTCAGTAGCTTTTCTTATTGGTCACTTTTAGTGACTATAGATGACTATAGAGCTTTGTATAATAGATTAGCATTACCATATTTAATATCATTTCTGTTGGTCTCACATGTTGACTATAGTACCACTAATTTATATAGTGTATGCTATAAAACTGAATCAAAAATTCATAACTCATTAGAAGTCATTTCTAGTGATTATGATTACAAGAGAAAGAAATTCATACTTTTCCTTTACATTTTTCTCTTGTTTTAATAATAGTATCCTTAGATTTTGCTACAGAAAAGGACTTTCTCATATAGAAGGCAGATAATACTGCATAGTGTTTAGGAGTATGGGGCTGAAGTCTGCTTTGGTTGTAATTCTTGGTCTGTTTCTCCCTGTTCTGAGGGGGTTTATTTAAGATTCTTGAATATCATCTGCAAAACAAGAATAAAACCTGTCTTACAAGTTTGCTTTAAGTACACATGAGACCTATGAAATTGCTAGTGAGCTTTGCAGAGTCCCTGACAGTGAGTGCCTGCTGAGCTATTACAATGGAAATTTGTTTCTTTGAAGAAAAAATTTAGACTCTTGTTAGTAGTAGTTAGTAGTTAGTATTCAGTTAGTTGTCCAAAAATGAGACTTACCTCAGAATTATTGTACACAGAAAGAACCCATGAAAATGTATTGAACAAACAGCACACATTTTGGACATGTATCTGTAAAGAAAAGAGAATTAACAGGACAAAAACACACAGGTGTGTTCACAGTGTTTAAAGGAATTAAAGTATTTTTTGTGGCATACAAAGGGAGCCATTTTTCTTTATTTTGGTGTTTTGTGTTCACCATTTCTACAATGTGTATGTATAAAATTTGACTGTCTTGCAGAAATTTTGAGTATACAAGAACATTAAGACTCCCTGCTTCTTATTTTTTCTTCCTTTTCTTTTTGGCAGTGCTGGGGTCAATCTTAGTGGTTTTGTGCATGATAGTCAAGCCTTACCACTGAGCCAAATGCTATGCAAGGACTGTACCACTGAGCCATGCCCTTACCCTCTTCCTAAAGTGAAGGGCCTCTTTCTTTTTTTCTTTTTTCTTTTGTTGTAGTAACAAGTTTTCTTGAATGCACATAGATTATGCCAGATTTGTGGTTTAAAGAGAAATAATTCTAAGCCAGTAACAAAAAAACAAAACAAAAGGTAGGGTGGGGGAGAGAAAGAAAAGAATACATGCAAGTTGGTTTCCATTTTTGCTAGTTCTGTTACATTGTGTCTGTTTACTTTTTGTTTTAGGAATAATTTTTGTGTGCTTTTTAAAAAAATCACCATTTACTTTTTAAATCCCTTTCTTTTGCTTTTTATTTCAGATCAATAAATGGACTGGGAAAAGTTTTAGAAACTCAGAGATCAAGGTACTTTTTAAAGTTACTACTAGGAGTGGAGGTATATGTCAGTTGTGAGATGGTTGCCTAATATGCACAAGGCCCTGGATGTGACCATAGTACTGCATAAACTCTATAGTGCACATGCCTATGATCTCAGCACTTTGGATTTAGAGGCAGAGGCAAAAGTGCAAGGTCATCCTTGACTATATAGAAAGTTCAAGGACAGCCTGGGCTACATGTGGTTGGGGGCAGGGAGGAAGAAAAGGAAAAAGTTCTATTACTAATACCAACAACAAATAAATTAGCCTTTAGTTAAGAATAGACATTAAAAATCAGAATGTACAGGTGTTGGTGGTGCACACCTTTACTCCCAGCACCTGGGAGGCGTAGACAGGTGAATCTCTGAGTTTGAGCCCAGCCTAGTCTACAGAGCGAGTTTCAGGACATCCAGAAACCCTGTCTCAGAAAATAAGTAACTTAATTGTGCTATAACAAGGACATAGACGCATTAAAGTAAGACCTAAATATTCTCTAAATGCTCTTTACAAATTAGTTTGCCATACTTAGTACCTTAGTACCTTTGTTAACAACTATGCAACTATGATACATAAATCTGGAAAAGCATGTTAATTTAAGGCCTTTAAATAGGTTTTTAATACTTTTAAATCTTATTTTTGCAAAAAAAAAAAAACTGTAATAAGAATACATGAATTTTTTTATGTTTAAGTTCTTAATGCATCCCTTTATATATTTTACATCCTTTATAGCTTCCTCTTACCTGTAGTTCTGTTCATAAAGATGTACATAGTCTTCTAAAATATTTGTACTCTCTTAAGAAAACAACAGCAACAAAAAACCCTCTGTGAACTGTACTTTTGTAGATTGAACTGGTTTTGTTGTTGTTATTGTTGAATGGTGTCATGATTTCAGAAAACTTCAGTGCAGGGATTTTTTGTTAAGTTCATGCTGAGGACAAGAATGACTTAGTAGCCAATAGACTCAGACTCACAGCTGGCAGCCTAGTGTCACCCAGCCTCTAGCTGAGAGAGTCTTCCATTGTCAAATGCAGAAGAGGTCTTAGCTGAGTGGGTTGTCTGCAATAGCAAAGATTAGAGGTGCTGACAGACTGCCAGAAGCATGAGGCAGTAACAGCAGCAGCTGCGCTGAGCATGGACACAGCTGGAGAATGAATCTGGTATGTGTTTGCAGGAGCCACAGATGCCTTTAGTGTGAGCCTGCTACAGGCACTAGACAAGTAAATGTACTCCCAGATTTTCCAGTTCCATTGTAGAAACCTGATAAGTCTAATATACTCCAAGCCATTGCTCAGTTGTTTCTTCCTATCATAGCCTACATTTGTTTTCTCCTTGATTTTCTTTCTTTTATAAATGACAAATAACTCCATAACACTTAACTTAGCTTTTGAGAATCATATCTATCAGTAACTGTGGTTCTGTTGTGACAGCATTTATTTAGTTTATATTTTCTTTGTTTCCACTTTGAAGTTACCCATGTTCTAACTAAAGTTCCCTCTTGACTAGCTTATTATGTATTGATTTTGTTTATCATTTCTAACTTTTGCTCTCTTACAGGAATACTAATAATAGAGTACTTCTTGCTTAAGGATAAGTGTGCAAGTGAAGAAAATCTTTATCTTCTCTTTCTTAAGTATCTGCTGTTGGCAATGGATCTGAGACTCTGAAATAACATACCCTTGCTGGGAACGCAGGGATGGAGTAAGAGAACTTCTCCATGAAGATCAGATCTGTAGAAGTCTTATTATTGGGACATGAATCTTATATTAAGTATTTTCCCAAATTCCTAGAGATGTACAAGCAACAACTTGGGCTTCTCCGTTTAGAAACTAGAGATTTATTTCTTAGTAGAATAATTGGAATCACTATTTATTTTTTAACATGTTAATCTCATTAGTATCTTAAAGTTGGCAAAGGCTCACCTTGACTTTGTAAAACAGTAAGAATCATGTGAGGTGTTATCTTACTGGCAAGGTTAAACAGATTGGCAGGCAAATATAATTCCTATGGGACTGTGTAGACGTCGGAAGTAGGGGGAAGGTTAGGAGGCTTGCATTCTTTTTTTTTTTTTTTTAAGATTTATTTATTCATTTATTTTTATGTTAGTACATCACTGTCTTTAGACACACCAAAAGAGGGCATCAGATCCTATTACAGATGGTTGTGAGCCACCATGTGGTTTCTGGGAATTGAACTCAGGACCTCTAGAAGAGCAGTCAGTGCTCTTAACCACTGAGCCGTCTCTCCAGCCCCGGAGGCTTGCATTCTTATCTTTTCTGGACTTCTTAAGATTTTAAAGATTCAAGTGAATTGAACAGAAGAAAATCAAAATACAGCTGGTCAGTAATAAGTTAACCATTGCAGTTTTCCACTAGATTCTAGGCATTTCAGGGTGGGTTCAGAAATTAAGTAACAGATAAGACACAAGTACTTTTAAGACACTGGATTGATCAGTCATTTGGGGGAAAACTGAGAAATGAACAAGCAAAAAGCAACACCCTAAACATTATTAATACATCACAACAGAAAAATTAATTGTTCAATGTTCTGTAAGAATAAGAAGGCAGAGGAATGACCATTTGATTTTTTCCTGATGAAGAGTCGGGAAATCTTAACTAGAAAAATGATCATTGAACTGTCTTGAACAGGGAAGGGAAATTTTTCCTGGGTGACCTGGAGTACAGGTGATTTTCCAAGATGAGTGTGCAAGGGAAGAGAATCTTCACTTAATATTTCAAGGATAATATTTTAGAATGACTAGGATTCATGGCTGCATGTAGCTAAGAGAAAAGGTGTGTGAGTCTTCACAAAGGACCATGAATGTCATAATATATAGGCTTTTCTCTGTAGGCAATAAGGAGTTACTGAAAGATTTAAAAGCAGTGAGAGACTTGGGGGGTGGACTCACTGTGGGCTAGTCTCTGAAGTTCAGGGCATGCAGGCAGGTTGGCAAGACTTGGGTGGAGTGGGATGGACATGGGTTTAGGAAGGGCCATGAATTTGGATTTGTAATCCCTTGAGTTTTAGATCCACTTGGACAACATTTGGAAATTTAGTGCTAGAGTTTAGCACCAAGCTTTTGGAAATAGCACCAAAGACTAGGTAGACTAGGTGAACCCTGTGGTTCAACTCATTGAAATTCAACTCATTGAATTTTAAAAGGTGGCTATTAGGCAGTTTCCCTAAAGCAGTTTCTACAGGCTCTTTGGTTTATTTTCATATTTAATTTAAAATGGTAATGATCTTTTGATCTTAGGATTTGAATTTCTTGGAAAATATCTGGTATTTTATTTCTGAAAGAAGATATTAAACAAATATACTCAATGCCATGAAAAGTTTTCTAGACATGTATTAATTGAGTACAGACCTTCTTTTCCAAAGCGGTGCTAGTTGGGGGCAAAGTTCATAAAAACTTCCATGTGGAAGGAAGCTCCTGCCTTATCCTCTTATCCTGACCATTGAGGATTTGATGAGAGACTCTGTTGTTATTCTGTTGTTGGTACTTTCATTTTTAGAAGTACCTAAAGGATTTGCTACAATGTAGAGTTGTTTCTAAATGACATTGTTCTCAAGGACACTGTCACAGTGAGACAGTGGTGTATTTAGAAGGGTGTTCAGTCTGTTCTGAAGTGAAGATGATAAACTCGTGGTTTAAACTTGTCCTTGTAACTATTTGTTTAACTGTTGAGGTGGGAAAGGAAGTGTGTTTAATAGTAGGATTTTAGTAAATTGATACTCAGAAATTTCTTCACAGACCATTTGCTTCCTTTCTTCATCGTTTTCCTGGCTGAGCACATCTAGCATGTCCAGAATTTGAAGTGTTGATATAGTATATTAACATAGAATGTTGTGGTATTTGTTGTTTAATAAGATGGGAATTTGTCCATCTATGCCAAGGTAAGCATTCCTAATCTTGTAGAGCACTGTCCTGACAGTGTGGCTGGCTGCTGCAAGTAAGCAAGGCAGGCACAGCTGGACAGTTCTGAGCTAAACTTACATTTGTGTGCTTAATCAAATGTCTTGAGTGTAACAAATGTCTGACAAGACACTTAGAAATGTCTGACAAGCTGCTTGGGTCTGGTATTGAAATGTAATTGTACTTTTGATTGTTGTGTTCTTTTAAATATTTCCTTCATTTTAGTTTAATTATAAGTCACAGTTTTTTGCTCTTTTGTGGGCTTATGTTAAAACTGAAAATCAGTCATCTGTTTTGTCAATTTATCTCTATGTACTTAAACCATGAGGTGGTACTGTGTGACTTTTCGTGACTTGCTGCATTCCTCATAAGGTTTAGTCCTTACTGATTTTCAGAGGAAGCATGCGGTCTGACAACGTTGTGAACTGGGAAGCTTTGCTTTACTTGTGCCCCTATTCTGAACGAGTAACGTTAAATGTGAGGTCCTAGAGGGAGTAATCCTTATTCACACACTGGCTGTTTGACTCCTTTTGGTTTTATTTATATATTAATTGATTTTTTGGCATTTAGGATTGATTCCAGAGCTTTACATATGCTTTGTCAAAGTGCTATTTGCCCAGCCCCAGAATTCTTGTTTGTTATTTTTTTCCTCCTTTGACAAGGTCTCAGTATATAGTCGAGGCCTATCCTGAAGCTCATTATATGGCCACGCTGGCCTAGACTTCACAGAGCTCCACCTGCCTCTGCCTCCCAAGTGCTGGGATTAAGGTGTGCGCCACTATACTCTCCTGTAGACTCCTAGTATTTTTATATTACCTCTTTATCATAGAGAAGGTATAAAAGAATCAGGAAAATCCCAGAGGCATTTGGAATGTGTATAAACTGCTGTTCATTTGTTACTTTTTTAAGTTCATATTTGGGATAATATGAAAAATTTATTTAAACAATTTTTAACTTTTCTATGGCATTTTAAAGCTTATAGAGTTATTACTGAAGGACAATCAGAAGTGGAAAGGAATCTTTTTTTTTTTTTTTTTGAAGCAGTAACAAGTAAATTTTTTTTGCCTGATCTTTCCTATTCAGCTACTTTTAGGAATTTAAGGTAGAAATCTTTTACAGCATCTTTTTTTCTTGCCTGCCATTTAATATATCACCCTAAATATAATATGCTGGCTAATCTTTTTAAAAAAGATGTATCTTTTTTTGTGTGTTTGAGTATTTTGCCTGCATGTATGTATGTGTACCATGTGTGTACCTAATGCCCACAGAGGTCAGAAGAGGACATCAGATCTCCTGAAACTGGAGTTCCAGACAGTTGCAAACCACTAAAAAGATGCTGAGAACCCAGCCCAGGTCCTCTGTAAAAACAGAGGTTAGATTCTTTAACCTAAGGCTGATTAAGCTCTATGCTTACATATTTTGATAAAAGATCCTTAGAGATTTTTCCTTAGACAGGGTCTATAGCCCAGGCTGGCCTTGAACTCACTATGTAGCCAAGGATGTCCTCGAGCTTCTGATTGCTTTTATCTACATCCTAAATGCTGAGATTCTAGTCCTTTGCCACCATGCCTAATTTGACAGTTTATATTTCATTAATTGGATGGATTTCACAGAATTTTCAACTGTTTAAATGCATTTCCTTTCTTTTAGAGTTCATCTCTCAAATATATTAGATCTTCACGCCTATGATATTCTCTCTGGAACAAGGTATGTTTTCAATACTTTGGTCATTTTTAATGTAATGTGTTTTATTCCAGTTTCCCATTATTTAAGATGCCGTTTCTTTGGCATTCAAGTTTGTTCTTTTTTTTTATTGTCTAAAGCATGGCCTTACCCTGCAGCCTAGGCTGGCTTTCAAACTTATGATCCTCTACTACAGCTTCCCAAGTGCTGAGATTATAGGCGTGTAATACCATATCTGGCTCACAAGATCATTTCTAAGTATGTTCTTGAAAGCTGTGGTAACTGGAAATCACAATGTATTTTTCTATAGAAATTTTAATGTCAATGGTAACTAAGTCTGGGAATTCATCAGTTTCTCTTTGCCAACCACTATAACACTCCCAAAATAAAATAAAATAAAATTTATGAACTATATAGAAAAATCTAACTGGCTTCTCTTACAAACAACTCTCTTTCCTTTAGTAATAGCTTTCTGTTTCATTTTGGGGTATCTTTATGTTAAGAGGTTGAAAAATTTATTCTTGGATATCAGTGGGTTTTTGTTGTTGTTGTTTTGAGACAGGATTTTGCTATGTAGCTTTGGCTGGACTGAAATTTGCTGTATAGACCAGGCTGGCCTTGAACGCAAATAGATCTGCCTTGCCTCTGCCTCTGGAATGCTAGAATTAAAGGCATGTGGCACTACGTCCAAATCAGCTATTTATTTTTCTACTTGTACTAAGAATGCATGGCATAAGATCTCTCATAGTAAGTTTTTAGGTTACAATACAGGATTGTTAACGTTAGGCATGATGATATATAACACAGACTGTGTTTAGGTTGTTTCCACATCTTAGCTATTGTAAACAATGTTTATAGTATCTTTTAAGTTTCATTTGCGTCTACTCAGAATCATGAAAATGGATACTTCTCTGAGTATTTTGAATTAGTGAGACTGTTTTACTTATGAGTAGGCATAGTGAGTGGTTCTGTACTTGTGAGATACAAGTAGATACCCAGCCTCTTGTCCTTGTTCACTCTTTAAAACAGCATCTGGAATCTTCTGTAAGGCTATGACATGGTGCTACTTCTTTATCTTAAAGAGAATTTTAATACTCATTTATTGTGGTTTTTAAAATGGGACTACATTAGTGCCTGTAGGTATGGAATATGCAAGGCAGCTCTTTTCTCATTTTTAAAATTGAAATCCAGAGTGGTGGGTATGTCATCCTACAAGTCAAGGGCTAGAGCCAGCCAGTCTTCAGTTAAGAACTGTTTTCACTCATTGCTTCTGGTATTGGACTTTGGAGTAACCCAGTAACAGATTAAAATGACCATTTCTGGAGCACCTGGATAAAATCTGTTTGCTTTTCTTGCTGTATGTGAATCACATATGAGTAGGTACTCATTTAGGTATATCCCTATGTGTATGGTATGGGCAGAGCATCTGATTGTTGCTTTCCACGGTGTGAAGTCTTGCTGGCCTATTTTCCTGCTGTACATTTTGAATACTCAGGAATTTTTTATACTTGATGGTGGTTTCATATGGGATATGAAAATCCTCAAGAATTGCACTGATTATTTTTCACACAGAAAATTCTGATTAATAAATTTCAGATTTTAAAAACTATATGCTTGTCCACTCGACTAGAGTATGGTTTCTTTTCTTTTTATAATAGGGGCTAAAAATTAAGGGCACAAAATTCTGAGACTTACTAGGAACTAACTAACCCTAAGGATTCCTTGTTAATTTTTTTTATATATAACTTTTTCTTGCATGTGAAAGTTGTATGTACTCATTGTCTAACAAGACTGAAATATGATTTCCCAATAATTTTCTAATCTCATTCTATTTTTTACTAAGAGCAGTTATAATGTTTTAGTAATGCTTACAGGAGTAGGTGTGTAATGTCGTCTCTGTTGTAGATGAGGCCTTTGCATGGCTTTCTTTTTGCTTAGCTGTTAAGCAGGAGACTCCTTCCCTAAGCAGCCAGCTGGGAAGGATTTAATGTGACACTTCCCCTACTAAGACCCCCCAGTGTCAGTCATTCCTTCCAATAGCTCTTGCAGCCTGAACTTGCTGTTACTAATTTACCCCTCACCATGCTTCAAGACAGGACATCTGCAAGGCTTTAAGTCCTCCTCCTCCCTTCCGCCTTGTCACCATCAGTGTCTAAGTGTGTGCTACAGTTGTTATGATAGTAATTTGTTCTGTAGACGGTCTTCTGGCTCTTAACAGAATAATGGATTCTGACTTCATTTTTTTTCTTTTTCTGTCTCTCTCTTTTTTTTTTCCTTCTTGAGACAGCTCTTGCTATCCTGGAACTCACTACTTAGACCATACTGGTCTATTTTTTTCTTAACTGGTAACTGACTATATAGGAAATTTGTACTTGGATTCTGTTTGTCCTCAAATTGTTAGAAATGTTCATCGAAGGGAAACCCTTAAAGGAAAATTTACATTTCTAATTTTTCAAAGCTACCAGCAACTTATTTCATATTAGGAAGCATGGAAGAGAAGGAAGAAACTTAGAGCATTACAAAAAGGCCTTGTGTATGTTTCTAAGCCTGTTGAAATTATTTTATTAGCCTATGGGAGTTATAAAGAAATCTGCTGGCATAGTTAACAACAGAATGTTGCTAAAGCATTAGTTTTTCTCTTCATTGTATGATACTTGTGATTGCTGTGCATTCAAAATTTTTTTTAATAACTTAGCTCTGTCAGCTTTTTTTCTACATATATCTTAGATTTTTCAGCTTTTCTATGCATAAATTGCATGCATGTATAAATTTAAAATATATGAAGAGTAAGTAAAACTGGAACTTTGGGGTAGATTCTTTTGTGGAATGTTTGTTTCTTAATTGGTCTTGTGTCTCTAGGGAATAGATAATGTTAAATCAGAAGTATATGGATCTTTGAATCTGTAATTGATTGTTCTTAGTTTGCAGAAAAAACTCCAGCATGTGTCAACAGCACCCCACCTTGATCAGGTAAAAATAAAACTTTATAACATTTGAAAGTATCTCTTTTAACCATGTTGGCTCTACTTAGGATTTTTTTTTTATTAGATCTCTTTTAGGTTGGCAGTTTTAAGAGTTTTGCATGACTTTGAGGTTGTGTGATCTAGCTTAGCATAAGAATCTATCATGCATTAAGCATTCTAATCCTCCTCCTAATATTTTAGAAAATCTTATATTCAAATGTATTCTGATGAGAATTTCTACACAAATGAAACCTGGGGGTTCTGTCTGTATTCTGCTTTAGTTGTACTTAATTAACTGTCTAAGGGAAAATAAGGGGTGGCTTATTTAAATAAAAACTGACCTTGAATTATACCTTCAGTAACAATATAAATTTGAACTCCACAAGGCTCTGTGTGTGTGTGTTTCCCCAAGATGATATTTAAGATCCTAGGAACAAAGTAGATACATTTTCACTAAACCATGTTTCTCCTAAGCAAGTCAAAGAGGGTAGAACTTTAGGGTAATTCCTTCATTTCATTTAAAGTAGTGAGAGGTCTTGTGAGTGAGCTATGTGCCTGGCTCCTCTGTCTAGAAGCTGTAACTGAGTTCTCAAATTATTATCACTTGTAATGGGGCCAAGATAACAGAAGTCACTTGTACATTTGTCTTTGTTTTGGCTCGTGTTCATAGGGGGCTGTACTACCATGTGCATGGCACATTTCTCAGAGAATATAGCATTTATTACCTCTAAAACAAGTATATGAGAGAAATAGTAAGCTTTGATAGTGGAATTTGGGGGGAAGTTAGATATATATGACATTTAGGAGCAGTTGTAGGATGAAATTGAAGCACATTCATATTGAGCTTATAGGTACAAGCCATCACATTAGAAGTCTGGGATTAAAAGATGAAGAAAACAGAGTCCTCACAAGAATCTTTGTGATGGCCAGAATCTGTGTTCCTGGTGTCCCGAATGTGCCCTGTCACAGTATTTATAATGTCAGGCGGTGTGACTTGACATGGTTCCCCCTGTATTACTCTACAGAGTCTTTAAAAAGAATAGTTTCTTATGTAGCAGAGGCCTTGATATATAATAGCAGTTCAGTGAATATTTGTCAAAGGAATGAAACGCTGAGATTCTCAAACAGTGATATAATTCCGAATCACTTTTGGAGCATCCAGCCTGCCTGCTATCCCTACCTTCTTCCTTTCTTGCTGTCCAAATTCAGATACCCCATAGTCTTTTCCCCTCAGATCTCCAAAAATGAGGCTTAGATACATACATACTAATCATAGTTCAACATTTTATTATGAAGTTTTCAGTGCTGTGCAAAAGTAAAGAGATAAAAATGTATCTCTTGTATACATCATGTAGTTTAAATGATGTCAACATTTTGCTAATTTTATTTTATATATTTTCTCAACATTCTTTTACTAGAGTTTAAAATATATTTTTTAAAATAATAAATTTCAGGCATACATAGAAATAGAATAGCACAAAGAACCTGTATATACTCATGACTCCTGCTATAGTATGTTGAAGCAAATCCCAGACGTTACATCATTTCCCTAGTAAATAGTGCATGTCTGTTTTTTTTAACTCAACATGAGATTTTAATAACCTGTCCTGCTTTAAATGCATAAACGTAGGGCATATGAATATTCCAGATAAAGGGATCTAGGATTCAAGGATGAACCTTTTCATTGGGTTTAGAGGATCAGAGTTACAGAGGAGGAACTGCATCTCTGTTCACCCATTGAGTCCAGGGCTCAAATCCCCATCACAAGGCAGATCAGCAGGAAGAAAGCATAACATTTTACCTAGTTAATTTGTACGATGTGGAAGCCTTCATGATAAAATCCTTCACAATGGGATAAACTTGAATGTTTTTGTATTAGGTTTACTGAATAATAGAGAGTTGCGGAAAAATAAGATAGGGATTTAACAAAAGCTTATTTGTTTAGAGCCTCTCTCTCTCTCTCTCTCTATCTCTATCTCTCTCTGTCCTTTATTTTCAGAGGTGAGTGCTGTGTCCATCCACTGTTCCAGGGACTTGAACCTGACTATGCAGTGAAGGAAATGAAGAAGAGACAGGCACAGATGGACAGAAAGAAATACAAAAAGACTGGGATTGGGTAGTCTGAGCTCTTGACTCAAAAAGCTTCAGCACACCAGAAGCTCAGTGTTTATTTTATAGAGTTGGACAGAATTTACAGTATACAGCAGGACAAAGGAGACAAGTTTGTCTACTCTTGGTAGGAGCAGACTCTCTAGGAGAGTAGACTTCAGGCCTGAAGTTCACTCTGGTTAGCGGCAGGCAGTCTCTGCACACACACTGTCCACACTTGCACTTGGTCCCCCAAAGAAGGTGTTGCCATTCCTCTGAACCTGAGGCTATGGGGTCCTTGACATGGCTGTGCCTATGACAGCAACACTTGACTCAGGAACTCACTCATTCAGGACTTCTTCCCCTACTGCAGATAAGGGTATTTGTTTCTCCTTGGCACTATCGCATGAGATTCTTAGTATTTGTTACAGGGAGAGCTGTACTGTTTACTTTTCTCATTACTTTAACAAAATACCTGACAAGAGCGACTTAGAGAAGGAAGGATTGAGTTTTGCTTCACAGTTTAAGGTGTGGAAGTTGTGGCAGCAGGAGCATGAAGTAGCTGGTCACATTGCATCTGAGGTCAGGAAGCAGCGACTGCTCAGTTTGTTCTGTCAACTGTTCTTCCATCTTAGACCCCAGCCTATGGGGTAGTAGCGGCCACATTCAGGGTGGGTCTTCCACTAGTTAAACCTTTCTGGAAACATGCTCAATGGTTCCATAGGGTTGTTGTGGTTTTGGTTTTTTTTTTTTTAAATCACTTTTATGTGCATTGGTGTTTTGTCTGCATATATGTCTGTGTGAGGGTGTCAGATCCCCTGGAACCAGAGCCATAGACAGTTTTGAGCTGCCAGGTGGGTGCTGGGAATTGAACTCAAGTTCTTTGGAAGAACAGCCAGCAGTCTTAACTGCTGAGCCATCTCTCCAGTCCCTCTATAGTGTTTATAAATCTAGTCGAGTGACAATGAAGATTAACCATCATAGCTATCCTGAAGCTCATCAAAAGCTTTAGAAAAGATAATATTTTTATATAAAGTAAATCATGCAGGTTTTAGTGTGTAATTCAGTGCTATCTACACACACACACACACAGAGTCCATATGTACATGCACCTACCTTTATATCTCCCACTCAGGTTACATTACATTAATATAATAAGTGTATCTAAAAATGTGGAGAAATCCTTCTCCACCTTCTGGTCAAAGAAAGGGTAGTTGCCATTCTGACTTGAATACTAAAGAGAAACAGAAGGGTTTTGTTGGCTGTGTGGCAGGCTTGGATTTTTGGGTCAGTACAGTAGGAGAGGAGAGACAATCCAGATGTTGAAAAGCAAAATGTATGTCCCAGAAAAGCAGGCTTTGAGTGCAGAAGTCTTATTAGATGGCTAGGACTGGAAGAGGCTGAGCTATAATGTGTGAAGCAAAGAAGGCTCACTGCTGCGTTAGTGCTAGAGACGCAGGACTGACTTGTCTTTGGGATCTAGAGGCCGAGCATGAAGATACTGTCCCACGGGGTGAATGCCTGCAGTAGGAACGAGGTGATCCCTGAGCTGTCTGCATATGGATTAGTGAGAAAGGGGGAGGGGGAGTGACGCAAATGCAATCAGAGGAACCTAGGAAACTTTAGACACATCTGCAGGACAAAGAGATTTGAATGAAAATGCCACCTGCTCAGCGTGGCATCTTGGGGCTGAAAATACTACTGAGGCAAAGAACAGTCAAGGGCTGCAGCGTGGAGACAGAGGGATTGAGTTTGAGAGCATTACTGGGCTTGGTTTTCCAGAAAAAGAAACCTTGTAGAAGTCATTGCATGGTGGGTCTTGTTTGCATAGGGTGTAAAACTGAGACTCTAATGAGTTAAATGGGAAAATAAGCCAAATCGGCAAACTAGAGTTACGGTTAGTTTTCCTTTAGGACTTTTCTTTATTAGGCTTTAGTTTTCTAAGTTACTGCCTCGCTATCTGTTCTTGTGTTACTAACCAGCAGAAGGCACTTAGTTTTAGGTTCAAAGCCAAATTAAATGTCAAGATCTAGTCTGAGGTTGGTAATACCTGGGATATGCTGTATATAAGTTATTGAAGTTTTATTCCTGAGAAATATTTACTTTCATTCACCTTTTTTTTTTCCCCATCATTCCTTGTTTCATCTCAATAAAGATGAGCTGGGGTGGGAGTATAGAGGAGAGCCCGCGGGACAGTCTGTACTTAGTTTTGTTTGTAGAGGCAATTTAGAATTCTGAGTTTTTACCACCGTTTATAGCTTTCATCTTCTTTAACATACTAAGTGATAAGAAGGTGTGGCAGTGTCTGTCTCTAATGCCTGTACTCCCAGTTCTGAGGAGATAGATGCAGGAGGATCAACAGTTCAAAGCCAGCCCGGGTTACTTAAGACTGTTTCAGAAAATCTAAACTAACCAAAGTCATGTCCCTAACCTGCAAAAAAAAAAAAAAAAAAAAATGCTTATAAATATCTTTAAACTGCAGTAAAGCAGGGAATGTATTAAGTCCTGTGCTGAGAGATCCTCAGAAGAAGTTGTTCAACTTGAATGAAATACATTTATAATAAAATACATTTATGAGGTTTTTTTTTAAAGACAAAATTACTTTCTTTAGAAACTGATACCTTGTATTGTGGAAAACAACAAAAACTGCTCAAGCTGATCTCTGTCCATTAAAGAAATTCTGTGTGCACGTCTTTTGGAACTCATACAGGACTCACTGAATAGCAGTTTCTTGGGGGCAGCCTCACAGCACCAAGCAGCTGACATTTTATTTTCTGATTTTTTAAAAAACTATTTTAAGTAGGGAATACAAGTATAATCATACAATATTTGTCTTATTCCTGGCTCATTTTACCTGGCAAAGAATTCTCAGGGTTTATTCACACTTTAGCATAAGGCAGATTTATCTTCCTTCCTTCCTTCTTTCCTTCCTTCCTTTATTCCTTCTTTCCTAAATAATAATCCATTTTATGGACACATCACTTTTTTAAAAATTCATTTGTTGACTAGCATTGAAATCATTTCTAGCTTTTGGTTTAGCTATTGTAACAAAATACAGGCCGAACTTCCACAGTCTATGGTTTCTATTCTGTGTAGCCAACTGCAGTCCAAAATATTAAGTGGAAAAATTCCAGAAATAAATAATTCATCAGTATAAAACTGCATACTGTTCTGAGTGGCATTATGAATCTGCTGTGTCCTGAGAGCCTTGTGAATCATCCCAGTGTCTGCTACATCCATGCTGAATTCAGCACCTGCCTATCATTCACTTAGTTGACATCTCTGTGGCCAGATCTACTGTCACATATCATAATGCTTATATTCAGGTGACCCTTATGCTACTGAGTCACCTCCCAAAGCACAAGACTAATAATGCTGACAATACAGATATGTCAAAGAGAAACTGTAGAGTGCCTTCTTTGTCTGGAAAGGTGAAAGTTCTTGATTTAATAAGAAGGGGAAAAAAGCATATATTGAGATTGCTAAGATCGATGGTCAGAATGAATCTTGTATTTGTGACATTGTAAATGAGGAAAAAGAAATTTGTGCTAATTTTACAGTGGGATTCAAAGCATGAAAGTTCTGACCGCGGTACATAAGTGCTTAGGTAACTAAGACTTGAAAGGCATTATTACCTTGTGGCTCAGTATTATCTGAAGTTTCATACAAGTACCACAGTTATTGGATTGTAGGTCCCACAGATAAGGGTAAGTGCTTTTCTGTGACTTAAATTTTAAAAGTCCAACATATCTTTTTGTTTTATTTTTTCCATTAATTTATTTATTTACTCACTTTATATCTGTCACTGTCCCCCCACCTATCCATTCCTTTCTCTTCCCCCTCCCCTTCTTCTCTAAGAGAGTGCCCCCCCAACCCCCCCCAACCTGGCACATCAAGTCTCTGTAGGGCTAGGCACATCCTCTCCCACTGAGGCCAGACAAGGCAGCCCAGCCAGGGGAACGGGATCCACAGACAGGCAACAGCTTTAGGGACAGCACCCTCTGCAGTTGCTGGGGGCCCACATGAAGACTGAGCTGCACAACCACTACATATGTGGGGGAGGACAACATCGCTCTTTAAACTGACTTAACTTCTGATGTCTGAGTGAGAAAGCACTCTCCGCTTTGCATATTGACGACATCAGAGGATTACTTGTCAGCACATTGTTGCCCTACACTGATCTTTAATGCTTTTAGCTAGTCTAAGTTTGCATTAAAAAAAAAATTCTAAATGCTAATGCACACCTGAAGCCCCAGGATGCTAAGGTTGAAATGGGATTGTGAATTCAAAAACAGCTTGGGATACATAGCAAGATCTTGTTACAAAATCAATGAAACAAAAATTAATTAAATGAATAAAACTAGTGGCATTTTTATATTTTCTTCTACTGTCTTATGTAGTGTTCTAAAACGGTTGGGGAAATGAGTATTTCTTCAGAAGTTGAACAGAAATGTACCCTCTTTATTCCTGTCACAATTATTTTGGGCTTGGCTCGAGCATCTTACTGTCCATGGTGTTTTTAATTATTAAAATTATTAGCCTTTGTGTATTTTCATTGCTAAGTTTGAGATTTGGGGTTAGATTGTTAGCAAGAGGAGGTTTGAATTTTAATCATGTAACCTGTTAGAGGAAACTTAAGCTTCTTTAGAGAAGACAGGTCTATCAAGATCAAGAAGAAAAATAAATCTGTCCAAGACCTGAGCCAGAATCGCCACTACTGCCAGCCTTGCTGAGAACTCCTTTCACTCAGCACTGTGTTTGCTCCTTTAGACACCAAACAAGCATGGCTTTCTCTCTAAGAGAACAGAATTACACTTTTGTTTTGAGTGGTGCTCCTTCTTCTAAGCTTCATTTTCCCGACTTCTAAGTGAAACGGTTATCCCCACTCCCTAGGATTGTTGTGAAGAGCAAAGGAAGAGATGACAAGACACGGGCAGGATGCACACAATTATGCTACACTCCTTTTTTGTTTAGGACTGTCACTTGAAAGGTTTTGTTTGTTGGTTGGTAAATATTAAACTGTTGATGTTCTTTATAAAATTGATAATTCCAAAATCACCAAAACAAAGAGAGAAATAATGGTTGATAGTATTAGTCAGCTAAAACTCCATAAGTATGGCCTACTTATTTTTTTCATCTTAAAA
Source organism: Rhynchomys soricoides (assembly GCA_019843965.1). Classification (NCBI taxonomy): domain Eukaryota; kingdom Metazoa; phylum Chordata; class Mammalia; order Rodentia; family Muridae; genus Rhynchomys; species Rhynchomys soricoides. Next base: position 2,228,347 of record JADRCH010000081.1, read on the forward strand.
CTGGTTATAGTTTTAAAAATAGGTGGCTGATTCCATAACAATTCTGGATTCTTTTCTTGATTTACAGAGCATTGTTACAGTCACATTTGAAGTACCAGGAAGTGCAAAGGAAGAGAGTCTAAATGTATTTATCCAGGTGAATGCAATTTTTAACTGATTAATGATTTATTGGCTGCTTTGTGCATAGTAGTTGCATTAGCAGTCCTTGGTCTTATGAAATTGTGTCGCCCGATACAGAATCTCCTGTGGGAAAAGAATGTGACAAACAAGGACGGCCGCTGCATGGAGGTCATCCGGCTAAAGGTGCGAGCGCAGTTTGCTCTCAGACTTTGGAGAGAGTATCCTTTTCTTAGCTGTTATTTAGAAACCATATTTGGTTTTAAACAGAAACATGAGTTTTAGTACAAATAACCTTTGTCAACCCTCATTTTCAACATTTCCATTGCTGAAAAGGAGCTTTAGAAATCACTGTAAAAACCATGGTTTATTTGCACAGTGTTATTTAGTGTTGCAGCTAAAATAATCTGTGTGCCTTGGATCATGAGCTGGGATCTCCTCTGCCAGGTGCCCAGCAATTATCTGGTTCATAAGCCTGACACTGTCAAAACTGTTCTTCTCTGCACAGATTGGTCACTTAGAGAAATGGTTGATTTTTCCAAGAGAGCATCATTTAACGAAATAATATTGAAAATTCTGCCACTGCTGAAATTTGTGTTACTTGATGCATTTGGCAGACATTAAACATTTGTCATATTTTATACAAAGGTACAAAACCTTGGAATTCTTGTTCAGTTTTTGTTAAGTCATTCATATTACTTGACATTGGGTGTGTGTGTGCTTTTGCGTTTGTCTGTCTGAATGTTGGCGCACACCACAGTGTGCAGTGGAGGTCAGAGGGCAACTTTTTGGGAGTCAGTTCTCTCCTGCTGTGGGTTCTGGGAATCAAACTCAGTTTGTCAAGTTTGTGAAGTAAGTACCTGCCTTTACCCACTGAGCCAGCCACCTTGCCACCCCTACACTGAACTCTTATTCACATGACTATAATAGATTTTTATTTGATCATTGCCTAAATTTATTATAATATATTTCCAAAACAGATTCACGAACAAAATATCTTAACTTCTCAAATTTTGTACTTAAATTTGTGAAAGATGTATAAAACTCTTAAAGGCAGAGTAATTAGTATCAGGTTTTTGTTATGATAAATAACATTGAAAAATCCTAATATATTAATTTTATCATTAGAAAAGGGAACCATTGCCAGGCATGGTAGTACATAGTCAGACAAGTGGATCTCTGCAAGGTCAAGGCCAGCCTGGCCTGCATAGCAAGTTTCAGGGCAGCCAGGGCTTGATGGCAAGACCTTGTCTCAAACAAAACAAAACAAACAAACAGAAATAAGAAAAAGGAAGTAATTCTTTATTTTAAAAAAGTAGCCAGGCATGGTGGTTCATACTTTTAATTCCACCACTCAGGAGGCAAAGGAAGGCAGATTTATGACTTTGGAATCAAGTTTTGTCAATAGAGTGAGTTCCAGGCTAGCACACAGAGAAACTGCACAGAGAAATGCTGTTTTGGGGTGGGTGTGGGGTGGGGTGTCAGTATACACAAAATTATCAAAAGTTTTAAGGAACTTAAAATATGCAAATAATTGAATCAAGTGATTATTTTTATAGCTCTGTTATGAGTTTGTGTTTTGAAAAGTAATACCTTCAAATCTGATGTACTATTTCTGCCTGCACATTTGAGCTAGGGCTGAGTGATCATTGTTCTTTGAACAGGGACTGGTGTCTATCAAAGACAAAGCACAGCAAATGATTGTGCAAGGCATCCATGAGCTATACGACCTGGAAGAGAGCCTAGTGAGCTGGAGGGATGATGCTGAGAGAGCGTGTCAGCTGGTCTTCATTGGTGAGTAACAGACTTCTGAAGGAGAGTGCAGAGTTAGGTTGGAAGGAGATGTAACATGTGTTACATGACCAGTATTAACTGAATAAGCTTGTCTAGTTGTCTGAATCATGGATAATGTAAGATTTTGTTAGAACTTTACTCTTTAGACAACTTAGAACAGTGGTTACTTTAAGCGCTAACTTGGTTTTAAGGCTTAACTAGAAAGTTGTGGAAGGGATGGATTAGCTGCTGTTGATTTTGTAGATCATTAGAGAATTTTGAAATTGGCAGGTGAACAGTTCTTTTAATAAGCACGAACACTCTCTTATTGTATTCTCAGGTAAACATTTAGATAAGGACATTCTTCAGCAACTCTTCGTCACTGCTGTGGCAGAGGCAGACGAGCAGAGAACAGCACCAGGCAAAGATGGAGTTTGTCCATTGCACTAGAAGCTGTTTCTTACCGAAGAACTGACAAGAAAAACAAAGATCAGTTTCCTACTAAATGTATTTAAGTCCTGGATTTATTACCTCTGTTATGAATTGGGAGTGTACTGTATGATAGTATTTATTTTATAAAAACACATACAATTTTAGTAAATTATTATAAAAACATCTGATAGCCATAAAATAACCTAGCCTCTGGAGTTTTTTTTTTTTTTTTTTTTTTTGAGGTAAGTATTTCACAAAAATTCCAGAATTTTCTTTGAAGTTGAAGTATGACTGCTGACAACTTATTCATCATTATTTGTAAAAATGATGGCAGACTTTAACATTTTCATTTTTTCTTAAAAACTTCAGATAATTGCTGAGATACAATGATTATATTGATAGTAACAAAAAATTGCTGTCATTGTATTTAAAAAAAAGTTTAACCTTTATTTTTATGTTATGTGTATGGGTATTTTGCCAGCATGTATGTCTGCATATTCTGTACATTTAGTGTCTTAGGAGTCCAGAATTAGGGTGCTGGATCCCCTGGAACTGAAGTCACAGATGGTTGAAAGTCTCCATGTGGGTGGTAGGGATTGAACCCAGGTCCTCTAGAAGAGCAGCCAGCACTCTTAACCACTGAGCCATCTCTTCAACTCTCTCACTGAGTTTTTAATGTTTCTAAAGACTTAAAGAGTCAAAGAATTAAACCATCTCTTACAATCAGTGATAGTGAAATGGTACTTTGGCTCTTTGTTCTGTATTATACTTAGAAGATTATAATTGTTGAACTTTAAACTTTAGTTTTATTGCTGGCATTAAATTCATCTTGCCTATTTTGAACTGTGTTAGTTTTCTGTATAATGTGAGAAGTAATGAGGTATACTCCTTTACTAATCATAACTGAGGATAACTATCTGTGTGTGTGCATGTCATAGTGCATGTGGGTGCGTGTATGCGTGCGTTTGTGCGCATGTCAGTTTCTGAATTTCTAGCCAGTTCTCCTGTCTCTGCCTCCCATCTCACTGTAGAAGTCTGGAGCTGTGACTATAAACCCAAAACAAGTCTGAATTCTAATTGCCAAAGTCTTATGGCAAGCAGTTTGACTTATAGCTCAGCCATCTTACTGGCCTCTCAGATAACGTTTAAAAACTATTTCTTAAATTTATGTAATGTCTGTATGTAAACATGTGTGTTGGTGCTTGTGGAGTCCTGAAAAGGGCATCAAGATGCCCTCAAGCTGAGAAAGCATGCAGTTGTGTGTCACTGCATGCTGCCAGTTGGCCTGCTGCACATTAACAGTAAGAGTTTTTTTGGTTTTTGGTTTTTTTTCAATTTGAAAAGTCTTTTCTTTCTGCTCCTTTCATGCATCATATTGTCCAGTAAACACTCTTTCATATGTATCTGAAATGGCATAGTAACACACACACACACACACACACACACACACACACACACACACACACATTGTTTAAAAGAACCACTACAGGAACTGACCAGCTGTCCAAATTTCTCAGCTTGCAGGATCTTACTTCTCAATTTACTTTACTTTCTGAAAATCTGAGGTATCATGTCCAAAAGTGACAGGGTTTATGTTAGTCATGGTTCTCAGAGCAGTGGTTCTCAACCTTCCTAATGCTGTGACCCTTTGGTACACTTCCTCATGTTGTGGTGAACACCCCAACCATAAAATTATTACATTGCTACTTCATAACTAATTTTAATACTATTCTGAACCATAATGTAAATATCAGACTTAAATGCTGAGCCATCCCTCCAGCTTCTCAGATAACTTTTGAGAGTTAATGATTTCTATGTAAATCACTGGTATGTCTGTGTGAAGTAATTCAGTTTTCTCCTATTCTTACTAAAAGCCATGCCAGCAACTGCTCAGATTGTATAGATGGAATATAATGAAATATATTCATTTCCTAAACTAATAGTTTATGAACACCAGACAATGTTATTTGAAACAACTTTGGGGACATTCCACCCCCAGAATTTAATGAATTTCTTTTGAGAAAGGCTCTCACTGGGACTCATGACCTTCCTGCTTCAGCCTCCCAAATGCTGAATGGTTGGAGAAGGCTAATTGATTAAGTAGTTTTTGGTTGATGATTGCTATTGTTTTCTTGTGGATATAATCAGTGAAGAAGAACCTGATCTTCACATCAGTCTCTATTTTTATCATTTTTTCTTATCACTCACTTGACTCTGAAACCTTTTTTCTTTGTTCATATTATAGAAGATATACTTATTTTATTAGTCAAAATAGAATTTTGACTAATATCTGAGTCAGATTTGGACTCATCACAATATATTTTTTAAATTATGCCACAACAGTATTACTTGGCAAATTATAAATGCTTAAATTTTTATGTTCTGGAACATGAAAAGGAACTTGTAGTTTGTATATCTTGTGGGAGAAATATATAAATTTATATAGTAATCTTTACTTTTAATAGTATTATTAATCTATACTTTTAAAATGTTTTACTTTTTATGTGTGCATCTGTGAGTGGGAGCATGTATGTGTGAGTACAGTGCTCCGTGCTGCCAGAATCCAGGATCCCCTTGAGTTACAGGCACTTGTGAACTGCTGGGTGTGGGTGCTAGGACCCAGACTTGAGTCCTCTGCAAGAACAAATGTTCTTAACCACTGAGCTCTGCCCAGCTGGTAACCCATACTCTTAACAGTCTGCCTTTGTGGGCCTCACGTGTGTGCTTGAGCTCTCGATGTCTCTCCTGCACATGTATTACACACACAGTGTGCTTTAAAAAATACAGGGCCTCTCTTCATTCCTGCCACTCAGAAGTGTCTTTTTTGCATTTTCCCAGGGTCAGAACCATAATCTAAAGTAATTTTTTTTTTAAACTTTTAGAAACTTGTCACCGATAGATTCAATTCAAGGTTTTATTTTTATGTGTGTTAAATAAAATATATGTGGTGAAGCAGTTACTTAACAGTTTAGAATATTTCTATAACACTTCGTATAAACCTCATTCTTTAACTGCTGCATGAAGTTCAGAGTTTCAAAAGCATGGAAATCATGCTTTTGAAGTTTCTTCAGAGCTCTCAGTTTGCTTGGTATCTGTGGCTGGGTAATAATGGCACACAGTGGATAAAGCCAGGTTCTCAAACCATTGCATAGTCTGTGGAAGGGCAAACATAACTAAGAAAGTAGGTAGAGCTAAGCCATCTGATAAAAGACCAACTTTCGATAGAGTGGTCATGGAAGGCCTCTGTGGAGAGGTGACCCTTAGAGAACCGGATCTAGGGAGCCATTCATAAGGGTGGGTATGGCTCTAGGAAGAAGAGACCTTTAGGTGGGTAGCAGCATGTGTTGGGAGACAGACAGGTAAGGAGACAGGAGCGGCTGAACATTGTGAGACAGGAAACATTTGGATTATACTTTTTTATTTTTCCTTCTTTCAGTAGGGTCTCACTGCGTAGCCCAGGCTGTCCCGAACTTGCTATATAGATCGTGCTGGCCTCAAATTTGCGGAGATCTTGCCTCTGACCCAAGGGCTGGGATTAGATGCATGTCACCACACCCAGATTACACTTTGAAGAGTTACTATTTGGGTGACTGGGAGCTATGTCTGTGGCACACATTGTAAAAGTCAGAGGATAACTTGTGGAATTGATTTTCTCCTTCCACCTTTACATGAGTTCCTGGTATTGAACTAAGGTCATTGGCTTTACTCACTAGCCATCTCATTGGCCCTTGGGTTTTGTTTGTTTGTTTGTGGTTTTTTTGTTGTTTGTTTTTTTTTGTTTTGTTTTTGGGGTTTTTTTTGGTTTTTCAAGACAGGATTTCCCTGTGTAGCCCTGGCTGTCCTGGAACTCACTCTGTAGACCAGGCTGGCCTCGAACTCAGAAATCCGCCTGCCTCTGCCTCCCAAGTGCTGGGATTAAGGGCGTGCGCCACCACGGCCCGGCTTTTTTTTTTTTTTTAATTTAGTTTTTTTACTTATTCACATTACATCCTGCTCACTGCCCCCTCTCGGTCATCCCCATTCCACAATCCTCCCATCCCCTGTCCCCTCCTCTGAGTGGGTGAGACCCTCTGGGTATTCCCCCCACTCCAGTTGTTCAGGACCCACATGAAGGTCAAGCTGCACATCTGCCACATATGAGTGGGGAGGCCTGGGTCCACCCCTTGTTTGTTCTTTGGTTGGTGATTCTGCCTCTGAGAGCCACAAGGGTCTAGGTGAGTTGACTGTTCTTCCTGTGGAGTCCCTATTCCCTTCAGGCCTCACAGTCCTTCCTCTTACTCTTCCAGTCCCCAGGTTCCAGCCACTGTTCGGCCGTGGGTGTCTGTATCTGTCTGAGTCAACTGCTGGGTGGAGCTTCACAGAGGACAACGTGTAATCATTAGTAGTGTTAGGGACTGGTGCTTGTCCATGGGTTGGTCATGGAAATTTGCAACTGACATGGGAGGGGGGTGAGGAGATGGGATCTCCAGGATGAGACAGAGACCAGAGACAAAGGAGGCACTCAAGAGTCAATGAGGGTGACTTGAGCTGTGACTCATTACATTGGGGATATGGAGCCAGAAGACATCTCCTGTAGTCAGACAGGAACCCCAGTGGAGCAATAGGGACACCAACCCACCCACAAAACTTTCCATCCCAAATTATCCTGTCTATAAGTAATGCAGGCATGGGGGAGGGAGCAGAGATCGAGTGAATGGCCAACCAGTAACCGGCCCAACTTAAGACCTTGGGTGACTCCTAGGTCACTGGGACAAGCCTACAGCATCAAGAGCCGAGAGATAGTGTGCGCACTGTGAGCAAGTAGGAATCCCTGTCTTGAAATTGGTGCTGTTGTGAGTATCACTGTGTACATCTCTTTATGAATATCTTTCTAGTGTGTATGAAGTTACTATTGCATAGGATTTGCACGTCTAAATTTTTTATAGATATTAATGAATTGCCTTTTCAAATCTATTTCTTTCCTCTTCATTCACTAATGTATGAAAGTACCCACTTCCTAACTACGATTAAACCCCATTCCAGCTATTGTGATCTGAGTGGTCAGGCATATCACTGTTTTATGTTCTATTCTGTAATGCCTATTGTTTTTATTCCTTAAAAGCTATATTGCCCTGCTTCCCTCCCCCCCCCATTTTTCCCAGAATTAAATGATTTCCAAATGGTCAATCTTATTTTAACTGTACCTCCAGGAGATTTTGTACCTTGCTTCAGCTATTCTAAGAGGTTTTTTGTTTGTTTGCAATACAGTAATAATGTGAGCCACTAAAAGAGTCCTATAGATCCCCAGACATCACAGGCTGTTGCAAATACTATTGGTTATTCTCTACAACCTGATGGTAAGACCCTACTGCTGAGGACACCCATACTTAAGGCACAGAACAGAGAGAAATCAGGCCGGCACTTTCACTCCTATCAGCTAGGACTTACAGCACTGGAAGGTGATGTGCATGCCACCAGAGGAGAAAGATACTTGCCAGTTTCACCCAACTATGAGCCCTGCTTGCTACAGTGACCTGCCTGAAAGATATTCTGGGGCAATAATGGCGCACATGTTATGGGGAAAAAAAAAATAGCCTTTTTTTTTTTTTTTTTTTAAAGGCCCGTTCCATGAGTTTCAGCCCATACCTGACACTGTTAATGAGACCAAGAATCTGAGACCAGATAGGCCTAGGAGAAAACCTACAACTACTATTCTCCTAAAGAAACAGCAATAAAACAACTCCTAGAGCTGGCCCCCACCACTCATCTGCCTTGCGATGCTGTGAGTGAGGGAGATATGCCTCATTACCCCACTTCTGTTCCTCAGCACCTGAAGCAGGCAGGAGAGCTAGCCCTAAGGTCATGTGATCAAGAGAGCTGGCCTTGCCCCTTGCCAGCTGTGGCATTGGGTGAGCTAGCCAGGGCAGTGCTAGAGAGCTCACCCTGATGGTGTGGCTTTGGAGAGCTGATGGGCCGACTAACTCAGCTACCGCCCAGGCCCAGATCCAGGGTTTTGAGTGGGCCCACCCCACTCAAACCTCTTCCCCATCTATGAACTGCTGGAGCATGTGAAGGAGCAGGTCCTACAGTACCAAAGCTCCAGGATCTCTATGACACAGGATAATACCAGGATATCTGAGAGGAGCCTCTTTAAGGATCCAGTACTGATGGAGTAGCAGAAGCCAGAGGCCTTGAACCAGATCAATGACTTATTGTAATGAATATTTGCAAGTAAAGATGTGTGGACAAAAGGCTATACTGTGTGGCACACTACAGCTTCCATAATGAGATTTTTTTTTCCCATGGGGTTGGGAGAGGGGAGGTTGCAAGGGTAGGTAGGGGTGGATACAACGGGGCTGGGAGATGAATGGGATTGGGGTACATGATGTGAAATTCATAAAGAATCAATAAAAAGTTTAAGAAAAGCAACTTCAAGTGAGGATTGTTATATGCATAGATCAGTATATTGCTCAATCCTCACCAGAGAAGCTTCTTGCAGTGGATGATAATTAGCACAGAAAGAGAACCACAATTGGACATCCTACAGAGCAGAGGAGACTTTGGAGTGCCAAGCCCTAAGTGGGATGTCTATCACACTCCTCCTCTCAAGGCTCAGAGATTTTATGCAGAAGAGGGGGCTATTCTTAATAAACTCCTTATTCATTCTAAACTAAGAATTTCAGTTTCATATAAAAATAGTAATGTGAGCCACCCTTGGTTATGGAAGGGTAATCAGGATGATGATGGTCAAGGTTTAGACATGGCTTACCTGCAGGATATAGTACCAAAGAACATTTAAAGTGGAGGCAAGAATACGATTCTCTCTGGATTAGCCCAAGGGCTAAATATCAGGTATGCTGAATACAGGATCCCAGTAAATTTGAATTTGTCTACTTTCTAGCAAGGGTTGCTGTACAATTCAACTTCTACTTATTATAAGCAGGCTTTTTGAGAGCTTTCAGCTTTAAGTAAAAAAGGCACAAGAAAATCGGTACCAACTTTAAGACAGTTCCAGAGGTGTCAGCATAGCTGTGGAGGAAGACCGGATGATTGGCACCTTGGTAAGACCTTGGAGTTTCATGCCTCTGGTTTTCCCCTTTGGGTGACTGTCAATGTACAAGGTAGAAAAGACCTTCTAAATTACTCACTTAAGCTAACTTGGGGGCTCTTAACTATTTTCCCTTCTAATAAACCCAGATTTCTTTTGTGATGGTCTGCTAACTTATATAGTATTTTTTTAAAAAAATATCTTTTGGGGTCTGGGAATGTAGCTCTGTAGTAGAGCATGTGCTTAGTGTACAGAAGGGGTTCAATCTCCAGTGTCAAAAACTAAAAATGAGAAACCTTAGAAGTGTTCTCATGGATGTTCGGATAGAAATTTAAGTTAAATCAAGTATATCCTTACGATCTTTAATCCCTGGACTGAATTATGAGGGCAGTGATTGTACTGGCTAGTTTTGTGTGTCAGCTTCACACAAGCTGGAGTTATCACAGAGAAAGAAGCTTCAGTTGAGGAAATGCCTCTGTGAGATCCAGCGGTAAGGCATTTTCTCAATTAGTGATCAAGGGTGGAGGGCCCCTTGTGGGTGGTACCATCTGTGGGCGGTAGTCTTGAGCTCTATAAGAAAGCCAGCTAAGCAAGCCAGGGGAAGCAAGCAAGCCAGTAAGAAACATCCCTCCATGGCCTCTGCATCAGCTCCTGCTTCCTGACCTGCCTGAGTTCCAGTCCTGACTTCCTTTAGTGATGACAGCAACGTGGACGTGTAAGCTGAATAAACCCTTTCCTCCCCAACTTGCATCTTGGTCATGTTTGTGCAGGAATAGAAACTCTAAGACAATGATCAAAACCTAAAGGCTTCTAGAGCAATGATGAGCAATACTTTATGATAGTACTGGCTTGGTGACAATCTGTGAATTGGGTAATTATCCCCTTTAGCTTGCTTGTCTAGGTGGGAGAACTCTATGTTTAGATTGTTTTGAAAGGACTTTTCCATGTCTAGAAATGCCTTATATTTGTGGGCATGGTGTTGAAGGAAGTGAATTCTGTCTTAAAATGCTGAGTTGTTTTCTCAAAATGAGGCTGTTTTAAAAACTAGTATTTGTTCTGGAAAACAATGACAGCAAAACTAGTCTTTGGAGAGAGGTGATCGCCAAGCACTGTTGAATTCCCACTGTTCTGGGCCTCCCTTCAAATGTCCAGGAACTCTAATGGAAGACTGGAAGCTTAAAGCGATAGCAACAGGTCGAAGGGTAAGAAGCAATAGCAACAGGTCCTTTCTCTTAGTGCTCATTGCTATTGCTCTTTGTTTTATTCAATTCATAGTCCCATACAATTGACACTTTTACTAAAGTATACAGTTCACACAGTAAGCCCACGGTTAGGTATCTAACTGCAGAACATTACACTTCACTTGCAAAGAAGCCCTATGCCCCTTAACAAGTACTTCTTACGTTCCTTACACTAATCTCTGAAGAGTGGTGTATTCAGATTCCTTTAACTTAAATGTTTCTTCAGGGCCCAATTGAATTAATGTGTATCTGTTCTTCGTTCTGTATTGCTGAGTAATACTCCATTGTATAGTGTCTTAGGGTTTCTATTGGTGTGAAGAGACACCATGACCAAGGCAACTCTTATAAAGGAGAACATTTAATTGGGGCTGGCTTACAGTTTCAGAGGTTCAGTTCATTATCATCATGGCGGAAAGCATGGCATCTTGCAGGCAGACATGGTGCTGGAAGAGCTTACAGTTTTACATCTCAATCCAAAGGCAGCAGTAGGAGACTCTTCCACAGTCAGCCAGGAGGAGGGTCTCTTCCCCACAGGGTGGAGCTTGAGCATAGGATCTTAAAGCCCACCTGCACAAAGGTACATTTCCTCTAATAAGGCCACACCTAGTCTAGCAAGGATACACTTCCTAATAGTGTCACTACTTGTGGGCCAAGCATTCAAACACATGAGTCTATGGGGGCCAGACTTTCAAACCACTGCATGCAACTGAGCAGTATATCTACTGATCAGCTGACAGATACTTGAGTTCTTTCTTAGGGCCTTTAGGTCTTTCTGTTGAATCCTCCTCACCCCCTGCATGGTGGGGAACTGAATGTAGGACTTCACACATGCTGGGCATGCTTTCTGCCACTGAGCTGTACCCTAGCTGTTATACTTTGCTCTGTCAAACCATTGACCCAAAGTGATGCAAGAGGCTTTATTTCTACTTGCCTTTCAGGTGATAGTTCTGAGTGAAGCCAGAGCAGGAACTGAAGGCAGGAACTTGGAATAGAAACCATAGAAGACTGATGCTTGCTAGCTTATGCTTAGCTTGCTTCCTTGCACAGTCCAGGCCCACCTGCCCCACAGTAAGTGTGGCAGGGACACATCAGTCATCAGTCAAGACAATCTCTCACAGATGTGACCATAGGCCAATCTGGCCAAAGCAATTCAATTGACAGTCCCTCTTCTCAGGTGACTTTAGGTTGTATCAAGTAACAACAATAACAATGAAACAAAAACAAATAAACAAAACCTAACCAGTATAGCAGTCTTCTTTCTACTTTGAGATAAGAGCTCACTAAATTTCCCAGGCTGGTCTTAAACTTATTCTTAATAGCCCAAGTAGGTCTCGAACTTGGAATCCTCCTGGCTGAGGTTATAGGCTTAATTCATGAGAACTGGGTAGATTTTAATTGTATATGTGTGTGCAGAAGGCCAAAGGACAGCCTATTGTTCTTCAGGTGCCATCTCTCCCTATTCCCTTCCCCCCCCCTCCCTCACTTAGGGATCCTTCCTGTCTCTACCTCCCTAGCCCTGGGATTACAAGTGTGCCCCCATGCCTAGCACTTCTATGTGGGTTCTGGGGATCCAATTTGAGACCTTGAGCATGCAAAGCAAAACACTTTACCAACTTAGCTATTCAACAGCCAGCTCTTGATGTGTTAAAGGTTTAGATTGATAGAATGCGCTCAAAAACAAACCAACCCCCCCACATTCTGGGCCTAATCTCAAAGGTGACTCAGGAACCAACTAACGAGCTCCCTCAACATGCTATGGGACATTTGTGACTGTTACTGAGCCAACATTGCCACAGGCTCAGATTATTTGGAATCCATATATCATATTCTTATTTTGTTGAAGGATTGCATCCAGGATAGAACATTGTACTCAGTAGTCTTCTTAGGTTGCTGTAGACTATGGCAGTGCCTTAGCTATCCTGTGTTTTTTTGCCTTTGGCAGGCACATAGATACTGTTCAATTAGGACGTGTCCTTTATAGTTTGGCTCTGGATTGCCATTGTCATCACATCAAGCAACTACACTTCATTATGCTGCATGGTAGTTGAGGATAGACTTCATCTCCTAGCTGAGGTTAGATCCGATTTCTCCGCAGGAAAGGCTACCCTGTCCCTTTTCTATTGTACTTTTTGGGAGAAAAATCACATGTCAGTAGTTGGGAATGAGACTCCATCTCGAGTAGTTACGTGAGTTATTTGAAATTCTGCAAAAGATTTCCTTTATTGACCAGTTCTTAGCAATGTGAACACACAAATATATTTTAGACATTGAGTTATAACCAGCTACTTTGATTGCTCAGTTTGCCCCAGCCTTGGCCACAGGGAGCTCTTTAGTTGGCTCCTGAGTCACCTTTGAGATTAGACCCAGAATGTGGGGGGTTGTTTTGTTTTTGAGCACATTCTTACACCCTTTCATTTGTAAATAACCCAAATCCCCATAGCAGTTGACTTTAGGAAAACCAACAATACTCTCTCACACACAGATAATCAGAGAAGGGGAACCGAGGCTCTCCAGCAGGGGGTGAGGGCAGCATCTGGGGCCAGCAGATTGAATGAGACACCTGCCTGCCCTCCTGCAGTTTAAAATCACACAAATAGTCATTGGTCAATTTTGGATTTAAACACAAATCTGTCAGGCTCAGATCTGTTGTTTGGCCTACCACAAGCTGCCCACAACAGAGAGGCTTGGAGGGTAAAAGCCTCTATAGGGCATAAAGCTTAACTCAAAGGCTTGCAAGGGAGCTGTTTCCCAAAAGATGCTAACTTCTTTAAACTACTTTAATCCCAAAGGTGTGGAGCTATTTTTGGTAGTCAGCTTCTGATTTCTCAATAAAGGCCACAATCACTTACAAGACATAAATGTTGATGGTGGCACAACCTTCATCCTTTCCTGTTGTGTCTTTTTAGATTCCACCTTCCCAGTTCCCCCAGTATGTACCATGGCTTCGTATTTTGCCATGCAACCTTTATGTACGGAACAAACATACTCCTGGTACCAGTTGTTACTTTAGTTGCTGGGCTAACTCACATGAAACCAATGTAAAAGCTTAGGTACTCCAAAGCCTTCAAGCAAGTCCTGAGGTCACTGTCCTGCTCAGCAATGTGGATGCTTCACCATGTTCCCCCCCCCACCCCACCCCCCCGTGTATCTAGTGTCTGGGATACTGCAGCCCAGCCATTCCTCACTTTAGTTTCAAGTTTTATTACTATTTCAGAAAAGCGCTTGTGTTTCTGGATGGATGTTCAGGTTGGGGGGGGGGGTAGGGGACAAGGCAAGCAGGCAGGTGCACTCATATAGTGAGGACATTCCTTTATTTATAAAACTACGTTGGGGAAATAGTATTTTTGTAGTGGAACCAATGTAGTTGGTAAAGACTATGAAGAATAAGATATCAGTTGCCACTGTGGTGCAAGTATGTTGCTTTTTGAAGCCTCTTCTAGGCATACCTGTCTGAATGGGAAAGATAATATGCACCTTTGTTCCTCTGGCTAAATATTAAAAGAAGTTGGAGAAAAAGACTAAGAAAATACTCTTTTTTGTTTTCCTTTTAAAATCCGCACTGAACTCCATAGCTTATGCTAGGATGTTTTAGTTTTTTAAGGAAATCGAATCACGGGATTATTTGGTGGAGCTTGAGTAGAGGCAAGGAGCCATTTCTCTTGAACGGGGGCATATAGCTTTGAGTCAGTGTGAGATACATCCCTTTACTCTTTCCCGCGCCAAAGTCAGGGAGTCTAAATGTAGATGTAAATGTAGATGAGGTCACACGTCATTGGGTATCATGTTTTCCTTCTTGATTTTTATTTGTGCAGTTTTAGAGCAACATTAACAGAGTCCACACAACGCCAGAGCACTTTGGCTGATTAAACCATCCTCGGTAGTGAATGGGTGTGAAGAGGAGGGACCAAGGACCCCCATCATTGGACCGCGTCAGGAGGAAGTGGCTCCACTCCCGAGAAACTGGGAAGAAGGATATATAACAGGAAGTCCACTGCGCACTTCTCAGCGAAACTTAAAACACCAAGTGCACCTTGCCACTCGGCGTTACAATGAATAAGCAGAAAGAACAAGGAAGCCTAACCTAGGAGCGCTCCAGTTTCCAAGCAGACTCAACCTTGCTAACCCACCCACCCCAAACCAGGTGAGCTGCCCCCACGTCCGTCTCCTCCTCTCCTTCTTTCCTCCTATCCTCCATGAACTTAGCAAGAGCTGGGCACCTTCGCTCTACTCCGCCGCCCAGTCCTCTAAGCTCCGACCAGGATGAGGTGGAGATCGACGTGCTGGCAGAGGAGGAAGATGGAGATCAGACGGAAGAGGACGATGAAGAGGAGAGCCATAAGTGTCTGGAACCATCGCTGCAGAGGCCGGGAACCCGCACTCTTCCAGGGAGGAGTGTAGAGGACGGCAGCAACCTGAGCAACTCCTCCGGGTTCCTCCGCAAGTTCCGAGCGCCGCGGACCCCGGAGACGACCACAGCTGACGGCCCGCAGCCCGCCAAGCCCCCATACTCCTACATCGCGCTCATCACCATGGCCATCCTGCAGAGCCCGCACAAGCGCCTGACGCTCAGCGGCATCTGCGCCTTCATCAGCAGCCGCTTCCCCTATTACCGCCGTAAGTTCCCAGCCTGGCAGAACAGCATCCGCCACAACCTGTCGCTCAACGACTGCTTCGTCAAGATCCCCCGCGAGCCGGGCCACCCGGGCAAGGGCAATTATTGGAGCCTGGACCCCGCCTCCCAAGACATGTTCGACAACGGCAGCTTCCTCCGGCGCAGGAAGCGCTTCAAGCGCCACCACCCGCCCCCGGGAGGCCACCCGCACTGTCCCTTCCCTCCACCCGCTGTGGCCGCCACCCTGCACGTCTCCCACCCCAGCCTCCTGCTCCGCTATTCTACCCCGCCGCAGCCTGACCTCGGAGCTCATCCCGCCGCCCCGACAGGGAGTGGCCCGTGCGTGCCGCTGCATCCGCATCCCCTCCGCTACCTGCTGCTCACTGCCCCCGCCTATAGCGATGCACCTAGAAAAGCCGAAGGCGCGGACCCGGCCAACCCCCTCGCCATCCCCGTGCTTCAGCCCGCACTGGGCTCACAGCCTTGGGAGGGGAACCAGGGCTCTGGATCTCGGTCCGGACGCGGGTGCGCCTCGTTCAGCATCGAGAGCATCATGCAGGGGGTTACAGGGGGAGAAACTGCGCAGAGTCCGTCCTTCGCTCCCTGGAGCTACTGCCACCTGCTGCAGCACCCACCTTGCCTGCTACACCCCCAGGCCGCTTCCCCTTTGTTCCATGTGTCCGCAGCTTCCCGAACAATATTGCAGCAGCAGCAGCAGCAGCAGCAGCAGCAGCAGCAGCAGCAGCAGCAGGAACAGCATCACTGTGTCATTAGCTGCGCTCCGGGTAAAGGCGTGCGGCTAGGCCGGCACCTGTCCGCCGTTGCGGCGCTGCTGAGGCAACAGCCTGCAGCTGAGGACGGTAGGCCGACAACCCTGGCCTCTCTTTCGGGCAGAGAGGGGACCTTGCCCGCATTTTAAGCAGCACCCAAGGCTAACCTCCAGGCTGAGTCGCCTTGGCACATCTGGAGCCAAGTGGCAGAATGGAACCGCTCGCTTTCTAGGTTTGCACCACCCGCCTGCTAGGTTTGTGCGTGGAAAACCAGCAGCGAAGTGCACATCAAGTCCTTCCAAATTGTTACAATTGTGTTCTGGCGCTGGACGACCCAAACGCGGGGAAATCCTGGGACTACAAGTCTTGCCTGGTCTTGTCCACTTCGGTTGGGGCTTCCACGGTTTTCCCGATTTACATACTTCCCGAGGACCTATGGCTATGGACGTGAGTGGGGTGTTTTGTTGTTAAACAAACAAACAAACAAAACCTGTAACACAAAAACATCTCCATCTTCATTCCCTAGGAACTACAAGTGATCCCAGTGCCGAATAAGAATGCATACTTGCTCTGTCTTCCCGAAACTCGTTGTAATATGAGTAATTTCGTAACATTTATTTCTTGTATATACGACGTGCCCTACCCAGCCGGGAGTGTTAAAATTAAGCCTAATTATATAGATCGAATAAAATATGAAACCGGGATGCTACATTGCCTGTTTCCTACTGTCTCGTTATTCTCTTTCATAAACACAATTTTATGATTTATATCCATTATAGATATCTGGGATGATACATTTTAAATATGGGCTTAAAAATTCCAAATATTTAAGGGCAACAGTTTATCTTATAGTTTTAATTCTAACGAAACTTCTAGAAGAAAAAGAATTAGAAGAATTAAACGTTCTTTCTCACCCAGCACTTTTTTTTTAGGGTTTTGAAAGTGGAGTTTCGCTGTGTAGCTCTTGGTGGCCTGGAACTAGCGATCTTCCTATTTCTCCAGAATTTTTAGCGTGCCCCATAACGCTGAGCTTATGCAACATTTCTCTAAAGTTGATTGTTTTTCGAGGTAAACTGGAGGATGACTGGAGATCAGTTTGAACCAGGGAATCTATTCTTGGAAAATAAACGGTTATTGCGTATACTAAAAAAATACTAGTATTTTCAAGGCTTTTTCTTTATAAATAAATTCTGAGAGATCTTTGTAACAGTCATATAGCTTCAGGATACAAGGAAGACAAGAGAACGCCCATCACCTACAACTTCCAGAAGGCGGGATTTTAGATGTTGGGTCAATAAGTGAGCGGGTTATAATTCATGGCTTTGGAGAAAGCCGCTCTGAGGAGAAGAAATCATTGCGCTCCCCACCCTTAGCAACGAAGTCTACATTTCATTGTTTACACTTCATAGCTCAGAACTCCTACAGCTTACCTCACCTACTACCTCAACTCCTTCCAATCTGAGGCCTTTGTGGGAACTTCTGGAAAGTTCCTAAACTCAGACTCTGGTAGCTTTGAACATTCACAGGCAGCTTTCCTCCCTTTGGCCCATGGGCTCTTGGTCCCCACAGTACCACTCCTTTAGTGGCCAGCAGCAATCTGAGAGTTTAGAGGCAAATCAGAAAGAGAAAGATCCTCTTTCCCACGATTCCGTGGTTCCTCTTGGCGCTTTTTGCAAAGATGTTCCCAGCCTGGCTACCTCCAGGTATTCAGTTAACACTGCATCCGACTCCCCAACCCCCTCGTGTGCTGCCTTCCCCTGAAGCCGATCCCTGGGCAGGAACGAATCTCTGGTGGTCTCCAGCGTTCAGAACTCCCTTTCCTCCCACGCCCAAACCTGTCCCTGCAGGAGGATGACCCCGCTAGAGCCTGGCCAAGGTCCTTTTCCACGTTGTAATGCTTAATATCAAAACCATGGCAGACCAGACTTTCCAAGATCTCTTAGAGATGAGATGAAGGTCGTCCCAGGGGTCCATTAGGCCAGGGAGCCCTGAAGACTTGGACAGCTTGGACCCCCTCCCGGTGTGACCAGCACTAGGCCGGGACCTTGCTGTGGTCTCGGCTCCTGAGAACCCACAGGAATCCGCACACCTGCAACAGGCCCGGTGTCCCCACTGTGTCACATCCCAGGAGCACTCGAGGACGAAGGGTGCTCAGCCTGATTATCCTCATCGCCTCCGCAGGCCCACGCGGAGCCCCAGCTGGCGGTTCTGGATTCCACGAGTCACGCGGTATCTTGGGCCGGGCTTTTAAAAGTGTGGCTTCTGAGATCCGGAAGGCTGGAAGGACTCGTTGGGGATAGACTGACTGAACGCATCCAGAACGGAATGTGCGGGCCATCCCCACAATCACAGCGGGAAGGGACTGTCTAGATTTCTGCCCTCCAGGAATGAATGGCACGTATCATCAGCTGCTCTCTGCCCTCTGCTCCTGGTGTGCCAGACCCTGAACCCATGGAACATTCACTGAAGAGAAGACTGCAGAACCCCACCTGTCGTAAAGGAAAACTTTTCAAGTAGGAGAAATTGTTTCCTAAGGACCCTCAGCGAGGCAGCGTCCGGGCCCAGTATTTTCTAAACCACGAGCTCTTTCCGCACCTGTGGCCTCCTGCCTGAGCCTCTCCTAGGCTTCAAGATCATCAAGACCAGGTCTCTAGAACCAAAGAGCTAGGGTGGAATCAGTGAAGAATTCAAGGAGCTCCTCCCTCCGAGTGATTTTGTTCTGCTTCTCCCTGGTGGTCCCTGAGAACTGCAACCCTGAAGTCTGAGAGATTTCCCCAACAAAACAGAGCCACTTCCTTCCAGTGGTCTTTGGGCTTGGGAGCAGTGCCCGCAGCCACTTGCTCGCCCACCCGCGGCTTCCTGCTTGCTGCGCAGACCGAGGAATTCCGATGCCCTGTGAAGTAAAGAAAAGTTTGAAATTAGGGATCAGCAGGCCAGCTGGTGCTCTGGTCTTTACTGAGGTATCCCAAATACCTGCTGGCATACTGGAGTGAGTGCTTAGAATCCAGAAACTACGTTCATCTCTAGACTGTAGAAGTCAGTTGCCCCTACTCCTTTGGTTTCGATTCTGAGACAGATGATAGACAGCCTAGATACAGCCCCATCAGAAACCAGGGAGAAAACACTGGACTCTACCGTTAAGGTTGGCAGCAAGATGAAACTAATGGCCTCTTCTAAGATGGAAACTGCGGGAGACTTTTTCCATCAGCATTTACAGAGGATGTTCAGGAAAAATTTCCCACATCAACATATAATTACAATCTGTATGGAATATTGTTTGAACTGCTAATGTCACTTTGTAAGTTTTACAAAACAGTCTTAATAGCTGCCCCCCCCACGCCTAATCAGCCCTGAGATAATGTCTATGGTTTTTATGTGTTCACTGGCTTCATACCTACAAGCACTGAGAAGAACTCATTCAGGTGGCAGCTAACAGTACCCAAACTGACTTCTGGCAAAAGAAAAACTTACAGGTAGGAAAAGAGCAAGCATTTGAGACCATGGCCTCTACCTTTGTTCCCTGCTGCTCAGACTTCCTTGACACAGTGGAGGGTTGCCTGGCTGTAAACCCTGACCTCCTATTTCCTAAGGGTGCAGGGATGTGTTTACTGCAATCAGTAACAAAGAACATTTTAGGACAGCGATGGCTCCTGTAGAGTGAAACAGTTTTACTTCCCAAAGCTAGCCAAAAAAAACAATGAGATTATATGAAGCCTGAGAGGCACACATTTTTCCACTCATAGCTGTGAGTCTAAGGCACTATTTATGCCTCATAGCATTCCAGACTTTTCTGCCCAAAGGTGATATTCTCATGGCAAAATATACCCAGTGACAATGCTGTTTCTACAGACTTAAAACCAAACCAAAACCAAAGCCAGAGTCTTACTATATACTCCTGACTAATCTGGAACTCGGTGTAGACCAGACTGGTCTTGAACTCACAGAGACCTGCCTATATCTGCCTCCTCAGAGCTGTGAGTAAAAGTGTGCAGCATTTCCTGGACCTTTCTGCAGACTTTTGAATATTCTGAAGCATGGGTCTTGGAAGGCTTATGTTAATTCTTCTTCAATGCTTCTTATATTTTTAAAAATTGATTGTCATTTTGGGTAGACTTATAGACACATAAAAACTGCTAACCAAATGCCTCATCTACAATTTAAATCTAGTTTTGTGATAATAAAGACCTTTATACCTTTAAATTTTGATGTTTTAACATTTTAGGTTTTATATCATGTTGTGTTTTTACATGTAAAATCTTCTCAGTGAGCATCATTATAAGATAAGAACATGAATTCTGTGCTTGAAGAAAGAAGATTCATTTTCAGGTAACCCCAAATGAATGAGAATCAGGATATAAAATTAGATTGGATAGAAAAGAAATCACTTGCATGTAAGAAGCGAGTTTATAAAATCTGAAGGTAGCTAACTATTTCTGCTTCTTATGAATGAGTTTGCAAACTCAATCTAACTTCTGTTCGCATTCTTTATTATACATCGGCTTCTGTGATTTCAATTACCAACACTTTGCAGTTATTTGCCCAGGTTTCTGTGCTCACAGAATCTCTGGGAAGAAATGAATCAAATTATGTTTATGTTTTACTTATTTCAAAAGAATCCGGGTACACTGCTGAAACTACATATGCTGACTAATTGAATCCGGGTACACTGCTGAAACTACATACGCTGACTAATTGAAATCTATTGTTTTTATAACATTGGCAAGTGTGTAAATGATTGGTATAAAATTTAAATTTAGTTGGCTATAAGTGCTGTTCAAGTGACCAATATTTTTATTTAAAAGGTATTATTCATCTGAAACAAATTGGAAAGTCTAGCTTGGTATGCCAAAACTTCACTATATTTATTAATATAATAGTTCTTATTTTCTAATCACTTTCTATCTATTTGGCAAGCAGTTGGTATTCTATGTAAGTATGTAATCTAAGTGTTGGTTACTTTTCTTATACTTTCTTGTTCACTACATTTGGCACTTAATGACATATCATATATCACATATATGTGCAAGTAAATTTTAATATGTGTAGTATATTTGGCATTTGATAGTTTTAAAGCTTCAATCCTGGATAGATTATAAATTTTAAATCATTTAGATGGTTACTAAATAAGAATATATCATTTATTGGTTGAAATCAAGCTTAGACTCTCACGAACTAGAACCTGGGGTGGAGTTGAGTCATTGTGTGAAATCTGTACGTTTTTTTCCTTCTCTCTTGTTCTCCCATCTTTCTGTGACTTGAGGCAAGCAACTTAACCTCTCTGAGCCTCAGTTTCTCCAGCTATATAACGATGACAGTAATTGTAGACTCACCTTATGGAGTCGCTGTGGCAATCACTTCATGCGATCACCTGCAATAACTCAGGACATGCTCGCACACATGCTCTGTAAACGGAAGTTATGAATTCATAGTTACAAATATGGTGTTGGTCTCACTGTTGAGGGTGTCTTGCCTGATAGCCTTCCCGTCAGTCTTCACATGATGGTTTCCCTCACTTACTGCCACGTGGGGCTGGAGGACAGGGCATATGGTTCCTGCCAGAGATTCCACAGATATGACAGACAAAGCATGCACACCATCCATTTCCAGGACCAACAAGACCCATCAGAGACCTCTATTCACATAGACACCGGGCCTCTCCTTGCTCTGAAGTCCCACAGAACAATGAACAACTACAATATCTTCAAATTTTAAATTAGCACACACGGGACACCAGGGACAACCTTCTCCCCTATGAACCACTGGCTTCCTTCCTGTCTAACTTTCATTGGTGTGGATTATTATCTCCAATTCATTTTTTCTAGAAGCTATTGATTGAGCAACTACTTGGTGCTAGGCACTGTGTCAGGAGCTAGGGACATGATGATGAGCAAGACAAATACAGCCCTTACCTCTGGAGTTTGAAGTCCAGCCCTGGGCACAGTGTCTGAAGTGGACAACTATAAAGTCAACTGACAAGTGGCATGCTGGGCAAACCCACAGTGGTTCCTTGTTTATTTGGATTTTCTATTATTATTTTTAGTGGTTTGCATTAACATCTATCTATCTATCTATCTATCTATCTATCTATCTATCTATCTATCTATCTATGTATGCATGCTCCAGTGTGCACAAACTCATGGTATTTTGAGAGCATATAAGTAGGAACTTCTTGGAGGAAGAGACAATTATACAGATTCTTAAAGGTTGTGGGGGAGCTACCAGGCAGAAGGGAGGATCTGTGGACAGATATGTAACTAGCTAACTTAACTGTCGTGACACTAAATTTTTTTCAAGGGTAGGTGAATATTTCTCACAGATGCTAAATAAGTTTCCGTAAGCTAGCCATGTGATTTCACCTAAGTCATGACCAAGAAAGTCACCCAGAAGTGCAAGGGGCCTCAGTAGAAGGGAACTAAGGTGGCCCACAGAGATTTTAGGGTGGTGAGTAGAAAGGTTAAAGGCCAATTAGAGTAAAGATTCATTTGTTCACTGCAAAAGTATCTCTTGTTCGTCTGGTGTGATTGTTGCCTTATACAGGCCTAGAATGTTTTCATTCTCTGAGACTTACCGAATAAGCTTACCCTTTCTAGTTCTTCTGAGCTCTTGCTGGTCAATTTAGCTATTCTGGCTCAAAACCCCTCTCCATGCTGATTCAATCTAGCTTTTCTTAGTTTCTTACTGGAGTGCTCTGCTTGACCTCAAACTAGCTCTAGCAATCCGTTCTAATCCTCTGGCTCCTTTTGTCTTTATTTGTATCTAGTTTGTTCTCTTTGCAACCTGTCTCTGTAAAACTCTCCTGGTAAAACTGCCCCCTTCCCCTCTGTACTGCCCCTTTCCTCTCTCTTCTCGTGAGAATTGGGCATATCCTATTCTGTCGAATCTTTCTCTGTTTCAACACTTTGTCTGCCACTCAATTAGACATCACTTTCAAACATGGTGCTTCTGTCTACAAACCAACTTTACCTTCATTGTTTGGGATTAAATCTGTGTACTATGGGTGTGTCTGTATTCCAGCCAGAGGGATTAAAAGTGTGTGCTAAGGGCTGAGCCATATCATAACTAGAAAAAGTTTTCTTTTTCCTCTTCAGTAAATAACACAGTCTCGGGGTTCACAGTGTGATCAAATATCCTGCAACAGCCCACTCTTGTGAGACCTGTCGGTGAGACTTTCCTGGCAGCAGAAGAGGTGTTTATAAAGAATTCATAAACACATCTAAGGGGGTAGAGTGCAGAGGAGGGGAGGGGAGGGAAGGGGAGGGGAGGGAGGAGAATGAGAGGGAGGACAGGGGAGAAAGGAGTGACTCAGCTTTACTATGTGCCACACACAGAAGCACAGGTGCTTAGAGTCACAGTAGGCAGGGTCAGGATGTCACTCACTTCCCAGGACTTGCCCAGCATGCAAGAGGCTCTGGGTTAAATCCTCAACGTTGGGAGAGATCAGTAAAGAGTCTGTACCCCTGGAACTCAGAGTTGTCTTGGGATGTGAGAAAGGTGCTAAATCCATGGCAATCCTAGGGGGATCAGGATAGTTGGTCATTCTGTGAGCTATCTCCTCTCACAAACCTAACTGTGGGAGGCATTAGAATACCCCTTAGCAAGCTGGCAGAGAGATAGGGAGCAGAAAGAGAACCTAGCATCTCAGGGCAGAAGTCTGACCTCTGGCTGAAGGGTAAAGTCTTGGATGTCACTCAGAATTGATGCTTTAAATGTATTGTCTTGAGGCTGGTCTCATCATATGTCATGGACTTTTCCTTTTGTAATAAAAAGCACACATGTGATATTTACTTTCCTAAGCAGTTTTGGTTGTACATGTGAATTGTGTTAAGTACACATGGATTTGCAGAAGAGCAGAGAATTTTGTTATCCGACATGAGCACAATTCTGTGTCCGTTTAGCAGCTTCTTGTTTCCTCAGCCCCAACCCTGACATGAGGGTTAATCTCAGTTGCCAACTCAAAGACAAACCACTGTATTCCTTCGCTAACGTTACGTAGCAGGCCTCAGACCTTAACACAACTGACTCTGTGATAGAAGTACCACTTATGCCATAAAGCAGCACATAGATGGTACTACCTGCTCCATCAAAGTTCATGGTTCTGGGAAAGTCCCTAAATGTGCTAATCTTGCTTTTTGGCTTCTGTAGTTTTGCTTCTGGCTAGCTGTTCTTGTTAACTGAAGTATGTCAACCCAGGATATGGATTTTGTGCTTAAAACTCATCCTGAGAAAGGCTTGGTACTATACTGGCATCTAGATCACCCAGTGTAGGTGCCAGCCAGCAAATAAACACTTTCTATTGCTTCAAACTCCTGCCTGAGCTGCCTTTTCTGGTGGATACCCCACAATGTTAGGTCTCAGCTTTGGGCTTCCAGAATGGTCTGGAGACAACGTTGCCCTCCAGGAATTCTTTAGGCCTTCAGCACCAGAATGGAACTGCTGGAGCACCCAGCCCACAGACTGAAAAATTAGAGTTCTCTGTCTCTCCAGTGTGAGACAGACATTGTTGGACTTTCAAGACTGCACTGTGTAAATGCATCTAACAAATTCCCTTTGGTTACCTGGAAACCTGCATTCTACCCCCAAAGATTTATCCTTTCTTTTTTTTTTTCTTTCTTCAGAGTAACAGGCAAATCGTGGGTGGAGAGGGTGTATATGTCCTGGCTGTGTAGATTACGGGCGCAGGGGGAGACTAGATACTGGGCTGCCCCGCCTGTTTGCGGATCTCTGCCTCCCCGGGAGCTGTCATCCTGGCTCTTGGTATTTTAGCGCCTGGCATGGAGCTTGTCGCATAGCAGGTGCTTTACCCAAACATGGGATCCGTGCCCCGAAATGGTTTTGTTTTCAGCTGTAACTGCTCTACCAAAGCTACAACTGTGACAACTAAAAAGAAGGTCTGGAAGATAAAGCACCTGGGGTCAGTCAAGGCAATGGGGCTGTGACAAGATGAATTTTGGAGGAAGTGAAGGAATGAGAGAGAAACAGACTGTGGTCCCTGTTCCTTCTGCCACCTGCTTCTGCCCTCATGTCCCCGCCCACCATCTTTAAAAAGGTGAGACTTGCATCCTTTCCCTGGGTTTAAGCCACTCTTCCCATTTACTCATTTTCTGCCCCTCACCCCCACCCTTCCTCCCTTTGCTAACTTGGCCAGCCGTCAATGTGCCTTCTGCTGTGTGTCCTGGGACTGGGACCACCCATTTCGGTGGGTGGTGGATCTCCACCACACCAGTTGGTGGCACTAGCGTATAGCATTCTCAGTTGCTTGTTGCTTTCCAAGGCTCTGTCTTAGGGATACTCCCTCAGCTTGTCATCCGTCCTGTCCCTGAGCCTGTTGGGGCCTCCTACCAAAGGTCAGACTTGTTTCAGGAGGCCTCAGAACCAAAATACTCCCATACCATTGGGTTCATCATGAATCAAAAACACACGCACACACACGCACGCACGCACGCGCACACACACACGCACGCACGCACGCGCGCACACACACACACACACACACACACACACACCCCTATGAAGCTTAGCTCTAGGTTCCTTCAAGCAGTGGGGTGCATTGGATTCATCATCTGAACTTGCAGTAGGGATCTGTGTTGCACAGCACAGCTCCTGCAGTTGTGTTTTGGGCCAGGCCAGTCTTCTTGTGGGTGGTCCCAGCACTGCCATACTGGCCCAATTCCTCCAGGACCCAGGGCCACACTCTTCCATCTCTGTCAAATCCTACACACCTTTTCCTAGCCCTGTTCATTTTTCATGAGCTCTAAGGTAGCGTCCTTGGCCCCTCCAGTCTCACTTTCCTCCAGAGGACTGTATAGCATTCAGATGAAAACTCTCCAGTATGTTACTTGTGTTTTATTTGTATTATTTTATTCTCTAGGATCTCACATCTGCTAGCCCATTCTCTCTCTCTCTCTCTCTCCCCCCCTCTCTCTTTCTCTCCTTAGTATTATCTTAATACAGCTAAACCAGAATCAAGTTTCCTAGAATCTTTCCCCAGTGTGACTCCAGGTTAAGCTTGGCCACAACAGGCATTTGTGTAAGGAGTTGTCATAGGACACTATGGCACTGGGGACAGGTTGCTGTGGATGCTGCCTTACAGATGTGCATTCATGGACTAACCCATTGCTCCATCTGATGCCACTCTTTACTATTAAGTCCCCACCAGGCATGCATGTGTGCACCTCTGTGTCTGGGCTTTCTGGTTTCTCTGTGGTACTGCTTTTCTGGTGGCTTTCATTGTCTACACAGCATGGTAATATTTATGGTCAGTGGGGCTCTAGAGCATTCCTTCCATTTCATCTATACAGTATTTGAGATGGGAACAAATTTTAGGTGCATATGCCAGAAGACAGTGGGAAATTCAGAACCAGGTTTTGGGAATGTGGCATGTAGATAGCAGAAGAGCTGGTGCTGAGATGAGATCACAGCATGACATCATAGCCTAGCAGGGCAGGAGGAACTTGATTAAAGGACTGAGGACCATTGTGACTCAGGGGAACTGGGAGTTATAGATTAGGGAGGAGTGAGGAGGCTGAGAAAAATGCAGAAAAAGAGCTTCTGGGGACTAAGTAAGGACCATCAGCCCTTCCCCCTGGGCACTGGGCAGCTACACAGAAAACATTGTTAAAGTCTGTTAAATGGGCTAGGGAGAGATGGCTCGGTGGTTAAGAGTGCTACTATGCTTGTAAAGAGTCTGAGTTTGGTTCTCAGCGTCCTCTGGTCATAGCTCACAACTGTTTGTAACTGTAGCTCCTGTTAATACAGCACCCTCTTCTGGCCTTGGCAAGACCTACACTCACATGCACATACCTCTGCCAAACACACACACACACACACACACACACACACACACACACAAACACACACACACACACAATCTTTAAAAAAAACCTCGGTTGAAGTCAGTTAATGTTTTGGTAATGGCTTTAAGTCTCTATGGTAAGTACTCCTGATGTTCATTTTCTCGTAAATAAGCAAAGATGGTGGAAGATGAAGAAACTCACTTAATTAGCAGCTGTTGGCTCTCTGACTGTCCTGGCTCTCTTGGGCAAAAGGACTCTCAGTCTAAAAGCCAGCTGACTTGCCCTTATACCAGGATCAGCTAGCTGTCTTGAGCACTCCAAAGATGCCCTGAGACAACTATGCCAAGACTTCATGTAGCTGATTGCCCTGGTCCTTGGAGGCACAACATCAGTGAGGGCTATTTGAAATCAGACTTTGCCTATCACAAGACTCAGGAAACCGTTTCTGAAGGGACTCTGGTCAGCTTGAGTGTGGCAAGCATGTCTCTGGCAGGTCTTGCCCTTCTCCCAGATTCTCTCTGCCTTGCTAAGAAACTGTTAGATTACATTCCTAAAGCTGGCCAACCAAGGTCTATTCCCTTGTTTGACCAATTCCTCTTCCTGAGGCTGATTACCAAGGTCCACCTAAGTATTGAAGTCCAGCAATCAAAAGTCTCCTTTTGCTCACCTAATTAACATGCCAAATTAAAATAAAACACCTCATCCTAACATGGGGTTTCCCGTTTTGCCTTTATAAACTGCCATTTGCCTATGGGTCTTGTCTGTCTCCTCTCTCTCCAAAGGCAGTTCTTTGTCCTCACTGACAAATACCTCTTCCCCCTCTCCCTCGACCCCCTTTATCTCCCCTCCCCTGTTCCCATGGCTTTCTCTTTTATCCTCTATTTCATGTCTTGTCTCTTATCCATGCCCTCTGTCTCTCTGGGACAAATTAATCTCCTTGGTGCCGAGAACTTGGTCTTAGGGTGTCTTGAGCCAGCTTCCAAAGTTCCTTACAATTTCCACCTTTGCCAGAGTGTGGTGCATCTCCTGGTGGTCTAGCAGAGGACTGGTGTGTCTATTGCTGAAGCCCGGTCATGATTGGTGCAAATTGTAAGCCTCAGTGAACATGATTGTTTCTAAGAGGCAAGGCTGTAACTGGCCCAGACAGTGGGCTGTGACTGCTCCACACAGGCCTTCTGAGGCTGTAAATGCTGACTGCTCAGAAGTGAGGCGATAGGAAACACAGCCCTGGTTTGCCTGCTTTCCCTAGTGTTACAGCGCGAGTTTTTCTTGCTGACTTTCAGTGTTGTGTGCTGAACTAGTAGCATGCAGAGGTAGCAGAGGCAGCAGAGTGGTGGGAATGTCAGTGTGAGTGGCAGACAGAGCAGAAGGTCAAAGGCAGCTGCAACTAAGCAATCGGTAGGCCAGACTGTGAAAGCAGGGAGACATTGGCTTGTCAGCTGAGCAGTTCTGGAGTGGCCAGGCAGGAAGAAGGGTGGCGAAGGAGAGAGATGACAAGGGGGGGGGTGGAGAGCTAGGGCTAAAGGATAAAAGTCTGTCAGGAGTCAGAGGAGAGCACCTGTAAGCCCTGGTTGCTAAACCTGAGAGTTATCAAGTCCTCAGGGTCAAACGTCTCAGTCCCCAGGCCAAGAGCTGTAACGCTGGCTGATGCCAAGGGCTGCGAGATCTTGTGGCCAGTACAAGACTGTAACACTAGAGGGCAGCATCCTCACTGCTTCCTGCTGCCTAATGACTGAGGTCTCTGCATCTAAACACAGAAGAGATGAGAGCCACCTGCATTTGGTGAACTTCTCCTTGCCTACCCATGATTTCCCTCTGGGTAGAGCTAAAGGACTCTCAGCTGACTACAGACACTGTGTGACTCAGAAGGTCACATAAGAAGCAGGCTGGATTTGCTGCAGCACTTTATATGTAAAGGAATCTTAGATCCAGAAGGAAGATTGTAGTGACTTAAGGGACATATCCACTTCATAAGTATGCCAAAACAACACACCAGAAACTGGCCGGCTGAAAACAACTTCAGCCAGAAATCCAAAGTAAGGTGTTGGTAGCTCCGAAGGCCGCAGAGAAGGCTTTGTTGCTCACCTCTCTTGGGTTTTTGTGTTGCTTGCAAGGCTGAGCAGACCTCCATGCAGGTCTGTCACTCTATGGGAGGGCTGCTCCATAGCGATCTTCATGGCTGTTGCTTTGCTCCCATCTCTGGTTCTATTAAGGAGCGCTCACTGGGACCATGTCTGTATCTGTATTTCTTTTCTTCTTATGACATAGTAGACTAAGGGCATATACTTAACTGATTATATGTATTAATAGCTCTGTTTGCAAATAAAGCCCCATTCTGGGGTTTCTAGGAGGGACATAGATTTCTATGAGCAGAGACACTGTTGAAACTAATAAATCACACACACACACACACACACACACACACACACACACACACGCAAGGATTATAAAAGACTGACTGAATAAGCTGCAAAGGAAGACAGGGTTAAAGACAGTTTTTGATTTTTGTTTTTGTTTTGTTTTCCAAAATGGAAGAGGTTTCAACATGTTTCTATGTTGAATAAGTAAAGGATCCCTAGGGGTGGAGAAACCAAAGATTCCAGACAGAGAGCAAGTAATTGATGGGACCAGCTCCTGAGGGTCTGGGGTCTGAAGTGCAGGTGGATGGATCAGTCATGGACTTGGGCAGGGGGCAGGAGGGATGATATAGGTGCAGATGGGGCTGGGGGAAGGAGGAAGGACATGGTACAGCTGGGTGAACCTGGGGGATGGAGAAAGCACACAGTACAGCTGGGTGAACCGTGACAACACAGCTCTGGGAATACTGAAGGTGCTCAGCAAGCAAACCAAGAGCAGTTGTTGGTGTGAGCAGCTGCAATAACAGCTTGCGAAGCTTGCAGAGCCCTGTGGGTAGAAGATTAGTTAAGGATTCTGACTGTGGGAACTGAGAGAGGGAGGGAGGGCAACCTATTCTTCATGCTGACAGATGGGACTGTGGGGGCACCGGCTCACTGTTAACCTGAAAGCTGCTCTGGAAGGCCAGAGGGAAGCCACGTAGTCCCGGCTGGTAACCCCCTCTCCCTGGCATTCCAGCACCAGGGGTACACCCCCATCACACTCAAATTGTTTCTTGGTGTGTGGGGGTACGCACCTGGGTGTGTGGGTCTGTGTACAATCTGTAGAGGCCAGAGGGTGATGTTGAATGTCTTCTTCAACCTGACAACCTGAGTTTGCATCCCCAGAACTCAGTAAAAACCTGACTCTGTAGCTCTTAGTTTGTCCTCCCAGTGCCCCCTAAGCAAAGTTGGCAAGCTGAGACAGGAGACTATCAGGAAGCTCATAGGCCAGGTATCCAGGCTCAATGCAGCATCAAAGAGACTTTGCCTCAAGCAAGGTTGGAAAGTGAGGACTGACACCTAAGGTTGCCCTCTGACCTCTCCATGTGCACCGTGGCACTCGCATGCCCATATGCTAGAATATGCACACACACTCCACACACTCCACATGTACATACATGTGCATACATACTCCCCTTTAATGATCTCAGTTCTCTGTATTACAACATTGTGTGCTAAGTGGACAAGGTAACTCGGTCTTCAGGCATGTTAGTTGCTATACATGCTATTATTAGGACAAGAATAAACTGATCAAAATTACGAATTTATAAATTTAAATCTTACACCTTCATCCATATTCATATGTAGGTGTGTGCATACACACATACACACATATGTGCACACAGAGAGAGAGAGAGAGAGAGAGAGAGAGAGAGAGAGAGAGAGAGAAACTTCTGTTTCCTCAAGATCTATTCTATAAGAAATCACATAAGGAGAGTGGATGGTGAATGGGGAGGCCCAGATGTTCAGAGACCAGTGGGGTGGGAGGAGGGCAAGAGAGGTAAGACAGAAGAAACAAATTAGATACAAGCAGTCTGGTTCTGTGAGAGAGAGGACAGAAGGGTCAAAGGTGTGGTGACATGTTCAGTCTCTGTGGGGACATCAGGATGCTGGCTTTTACATGTGTTGCAGCAGAGCTGGTAGTGCAAGTGAAGAGATACTCCAGGCTACAAAGAAAGACCCCAAATAACAAAACAAGAGCTTCATCTTGAGGTCATGTTTATTCATAGTTCTCCTTCACTCTACCCAAACCAGAGGACGGACTTGAACAGGTCACTAGCTGGCGCCTGGGGTGCAGAGATAGAGTGAAGCACTGGGACTCAATCCGGAACTCACTGAAAGAGTGGAGGTGGAGGGATGGATGGACAGACAGACGACTCCTTAGACAACTGGTGGGCAATCTGTCTATCCATCTGTGAACTGGATTATCTCATCTGTGAACGGTGAGACTGGTTACTGGTTATACATTTTTGTTATTGTTTTGACAACAGCACCATTACTGATTGGACGGTCTCCATCTCGTTCATGCCTACTACTTCCACCTTCTGCCGTAGCAGGCATGCCACAGTGTGTGTGTGTGAGAGAGAGAGAGAGAGAGAGAGAGAGAGAGAGAGAGTGAGTGTGTGTGTGTAGGTGAGAGGACACTTTGCAGGAGGAAATTCTTTCCAACAGTGGGGCTTTGGGATCGAGCTCAGGGTGTCAGGCTTGGTGGCAAGTGTCCAGGCATCTTGAAGGCTCACACGAACAGTTTTCTGTATAAACTGGGTGTCCATATGTTATTGTACTTTATCTTGTTGCCAACTGGTTCCCCTAAAATTAATTTTTAATAGAGCTGTCTTTGCACCAATTAAGAAAGCAAATTCTTGCTTCTTGGAACTGCCTTGTCCCCTTTGTCACCAGTGTAGGCTTCTGTAGTTAAAGAATACAAAATAAACCCACTAATAATAACAGCCTATCCGGTACCCAACATTTTACTGTTTATTCAGCACGTGGGAGGTACTACACTAAACCACACAGGAGCGCTGCAGGGGTTGTTCACGATGAGAGAAGGAGGAGAGCATAGTGTGGTCCCAGGGGCAGGCTGGAGTTCCAGTGTGTTCTTTGTGATAGCTGTCAAGGAGGACACATCAAGTTACCTTGTCACAATCGCAATGAGATGGGATTAGCTAAGAGATACATTAATTAATGACTAGGCAATGAAAATGTTACATGAACACACAAAGGGACTTCATTTAGCTATAAAGAAAAAAGAAGTGATAGAATTTGTAGGAAAATGGGTGGGACTGGAGAATATTTTAAGTGATTTAATCCAGGCTCAGAAAGACACACACCATGTGTTCTCCTTCATCTATGAATCCTAGCTTCTAATTTTTAGTATATGTGGGAGTGAGTGTGTGTAAAGCCCAGAAACCAGACAGGGGCCCCTGAGGGGGGACAGAGGCTTTGAGTGGGGGAGGGGTAGTAGAAGGCATATTCTGCAAGAGTGGAAGGGAGTCTGTGGAGAGGGTGCAGGGGAATGGGTGAGGGTCAACCAAACTAACCTTTATAAAAACACCATCAGTAAGTCTGCCGCTTGCTGGAGAGATGGCTCAGCACTGAGTTTACTTACTGTTCTTGCAGAGGGCGTGAGTTTGGTTTCCGGGAACCATGTTGGGTGGCTTTTAACCAGCTGTAACTCCAGCTCTAGGGGATATGACAACCCTTTTTTGGCCTCTACAAGGGACTGCACTCAAATTCACAATTTCTCTCTCTCTCTCTCTCTCTCTCTCTCTTTCTCTCACGTGTGCACACGCGTGCGCGCACACACACACACACCACACAATTAAAAGTTACAATAGCAGGGCATGGTGGTACATGCTTTTAATCACAGCACTCAGGAGACAGTGGCAAAGAGATTTTTTGAGTTCCAAGGGGACACAGTAAGACCCAGTCTCAAAAGAACAAAACAAAACAGGTGGAAAATTAAAAAAAGAAGTTTGTATAGGTTGGTGAACGGCTCCCAGAAACTATATTATTAAAAGAAAATCCCAGTGCTAGAAGTGGGCTAGCCTGCTACAAGTTTGGGTCAGGGAAGTCCCCCAAACAGTACAGTCATCTGCCATTGCTATTGATTGCCTGCCAGAACCTGGATGGTAAGAATCTGTTGAAGATACCACATACCATATTCAGTTCCAAGGCTAAGAACTCAAATTGAAACTGGTCTAGAAGCTTCTACCCCTTTAGCTAGCTCTCACAGTGCTGAAAAATGCAGTGTAGGCCACAGCTAAAGAGTTTTCATCACAATCTGACCCAGCTGTGGACCCTACTAACTGGCCAGGCTTTATACATCTACTGGCGCAATACAGGTACACCTGTTATATGGGTAACCAGCAACTTATAAATTGGATTTGCAGCCTGCACCATAGGAGGAATTCATTTCTTGTATGGCCAACCTGGTCAAAAACCCATGGCTTAGGTCATGGGTCCTGCTGTTTCACTAAATGGACATATTTTCCTTGTAAAATCTCCTTGTAAATAACCACTTTATGCCCATATATTAGTGTCGCTGTGAGGTTTGGTCAGAGAAAATTCTTCTTGCAGTGGGCAGTGGTAACTGTGGAGACTTATACCTGACCAAAGTAATGAGAGTAAGTGACTATTTAATGCTCATTAATAACTAGATCATCATTATCTTTCCTGTATATGTATAAACCAGCATTATCCTTTCTATAGCTTGGGGAACAAGTCGCAGAAAGAAGGGATGCTTATATAAGAAGCACCAGAAGATGGGCAAGGAGAGACATGGGATGCTGACTTCTGGACATGCCATGGCTGTTGCACTCTTGGACTTGTAGCATCTGTACTGACTTGGGTGAGAATGGCCCCCATAAGGCTCAAATGTTTGATGGAACTATTTGGGAAGGATTAGGAGGTGTGTCTTTTTGGAGAAGGTGAGTCACTGGGGATGAGCTTTGAGGTTTCAAAAGCCTACACCATTTCCAGTTAGCTCTCCCTCTCTCCCTAGCACTTGTGGATCAGTTATAAGCTCTCAGCTCCTGTTGCAGTGCCATGCTCGCCTGCCTGCCTGCTGCCATGCTCTCTCCACCGTAATGATCATGGCCTCTAGCCCTCTGGAACCGTGGAACCCAATAAACATTTTCTTTCATATGTTGCCTTGGTTGTGGTGTCTAGAAAAGTAATTAAGACAGCATCTGTGATCTCCTGCACAAAGTCTGCCTAAGATTAGGCTTGTCATCACCCTGTCATGGAGAGAGAAAGGGCTCATGAGGCACCACCAATCCCTGAGGATTTATATGCAGCTTATGACTAGTGGAGGGGAAGATTTTTCTTCTGTGTTGTAGCCACTGGTAAGATGCCCATGCTACTGTAAATAACCTCTCATTTGTATTCTTATAAGCGACCTTAATGAAACTCATTGACTCATTAAAAAACAACTCTTGAAAAACATGAGAAGTAGAATGGGGACTCGTTGAGAAGAGCATGGAGCACAGTGGGGCTGGAGGGGACAAGAGAGAGCAGCAGGAGATGACCATGGCAGAATATATTATGTATATATATGGAAACATGGTGAAATCCAGTACTGTGCATAATGAATACATGGCAATATAATAGTTTGAGAGAGAGAGAGAGAGAGAGAGAGAGAGAGAGAGAATGATACCCCAAGAAATGATTCAGTAGATAAATGTGTTATCAAGGACACTGAGGTTAGTTGCTCACAGTAATACATGACAACTAAGGGCAGTCAAGTAGGAGGCAGGGTCTGAGTTCTTAGCAGGTACCCATGACAACCCCACTAGTGAGCGTTAGGGTGCCGTGCTGTGGGAGGGGACCCACTCCATGCTTGAAGCCCTGGGGCTGGAGGGGTCAGAGCTAAGGGAGAAGCCAAGGCAGGTGATGCATTCTGCCTAGTGGAGGAGACTCAGCAGAGTGCCCAGAAACCCCTGGGAAGGGAAGGAGGAAGAGGCTGCACAGAGCATGTTTCTAGGGGAGAAGGGAGTATCTCAGAGCCTAGAGTCTTTACCACCTAGAGTTGGCTAAGGGTTGGGGAGATGACTTTCCATTTCACTGCCCTGGGATTTAAGACTGGGAGGGACTGAGGGGAGAAGGGACGAGAGAAATAAGTAGAGGTGGTCACAGATGGAGCCTTACAGTTGTCTGAAAACCAGCAAGGGTGGGTAGAGGGCAGGGTGGGACCTGAGGAGGAGACAGCTGAAGGAGGGTGGTGAGGAAACCCTCTTCTGCTGAGTTGAGGAGTGGGCTGATGTCGTCTGTCTGCATTATCTCTGCTCCAAGCTCTCATCTCTGATTCATGTTCCAGGCTTCTGAGGATTAGATAGGAAGACACACAATTTGGTGCTGACACAGTGCCTGGCACACCTGGTGGTTGCTAATTATTCTATGTTATTATGTGTACTTATATATCATATTATTATAAATATAATTATTATGTATTTTGTTACTGTGAAGCTATACTGAACTCACCCAGAACCTCAAAGCCAAGGAATACATCACTTACACGTTGTCTCCTCTTGGTATCTTATATTTAACATTGTAAGTAAGAGTTCTTTGTACAAAAAGAAATACCATTTGACATATTTGAAAGATAGGTCTGGTAACGTGCTCAAGGACACGTTCTTTTTATCTCCGATGTACATGCCCAACAGTGTACATTTCAATTAAGGATTACATGAGCCAAGCTCCCTTTCTGTGGGGCTTGGCTTTGATTTATTACCCACAGCTGTGTAGAAGGATTAAGACCAGGACGCTCTCTGATAAGTGATTGAACGATGTTTTCCCCACTTTGCTAAGAAACCTCCTGTAGCCTGAAACAGAGATAATGCTGTATTTCTAAGAACTCTTCTGTGGGCCGATTTGATTTTGAGCAGCAATACATCTTAGAGGAGACGCTTCCCTTGCAGGACTCTGACCTGGCTCTTTTGCTAAGAACTCCATGTGAAAAAAAATGAAAGCCAAAGAGGGAAGATGGGGTGGTGAGGGGCAGAGAAGGGGAGAGAAGAGGAGGAGGAGGAAGAGGAGGAGAAGCATGGAGAGGAGAGGAAGAGGAAGAGGAGAAGGAGAAGGAAGAAGAGGAAGAGGAAGAAGAGGAGGAAGAAGAAGAGGAGGAGGAGGAGGAAGAGGAGGAGGAGGAAGAGGAGGAGGAGGACGTGGTGAAGACACCAAGGGACATCTTTTTCTTTACAAAGATACCTGTGATGCCCAAACACAAGCAGAAAGGACCCCATCACAGTCCTAAGAGGGACCCAGCACCCATTGTCAAACTCATTCCAATGAACAGTCTCACCCAGTCCTGAGTTCAACAGCATCTGAGTTCAGCATGAGGACCAGACAGCTATAGAGGACTTCTGAACTGGCAAGCTGCAGCAGTGCATGGCTTAATCTTAACGATGCTGAGTGCAATGGAAAGAGGGAAAGCTAACTGTGATGAGATTATGCCCCACACCCACACAATCAACCCTTTTCATTTCTACAGAGCCGTGAGCATAGTTAAGGACATATATGGCGCGTATTGGAGAGGTTGCCTACAGGTCAGAGTGGAGAAGAGCAGATAGAACAGGGGAGGGCTTTGCACAGTTAATGATTGTGCTATGGAAGGCGTTGCATGTTGAATAGACATTGCAATTAAATTTCTTTGTTGATATTTTGTGACGGGAGTATAGGAGGTCAGAGGACAACTTGTGGAAGTCACTCTGTGGGCCCTTGGGGCTCTAAACCAGGTGGTCAGTCTTGGCAGCAAGTGCCTTTATCCACTACCCCTGGTTCTTTATGTTTCTGTAAAATCAGTCTGGCACAAAAGCAGAGAATCACTGAGTACAACAGCTCCGCACAACCACGGGTTTTGATGAACTCCTTAGGAAGTCTAAGGAGGCTTCCTGAGGGATCAGAGACAGTGATTCAGTCAAATGTCAGAACTAGGTCCCTTCCCGGAGCAGAGCTTAGGGACCCAGAGGTGTGTGTGTGTGTGTGTGTGATCACAGAAACTCTGCTCACCTGAGATGGGTCCTGAGGCTGATTCCACTTGAGCTTTGTTTGAGGGCTACACTCCAGGTTACTTTTATAATTAATATTTCTGGAAAGTCTCCAGATGGTTCTGGCATGCTGCCAAGTCAGAGTTGACTCCTCTGGAATATGACTTGATGAATCTGTGCAAAGGCATCAACTGGATCTTGTTTAAATGCATTGCCAGGGCTGGAGAGACGGCTCAACAGTTAAGAGCACTGGCTATTCTTCTAGAGGGTCTTGGCTTGGTTCCCAGCAACCACATGGTGACTCTCAGCTCTCTGTAACTCTGGTTCCAGAGGATCTGACACCTTCTCTGGTCTCTGAGAGCACTACGCACATATGCACAGACATGCAGGCACAAATAAAAATAAGTAAACAAGTAAATAAAACAAAAAAAGCAGATGGAGTGGGCCTAAGTGGCCTGGGTGGCTGTGGTCTGTGTGTGTGTTTGACACACTTCTGGAATCTGCTGTTGTCCCTGGACCTTTGGAGACACTGGCAGGTGGGGAACAGGATCTTAGAGGTCAGTAGTCCTGTCTTTCTGGTTAGGATTTTTCTGGCTGCCACTTCTTGTAGTTTACTACGTTGGCTGTCTGGCCCAGGATGTATTCTGTATCAGGGAGACTGAGAGGGTGGAGTGGGCAAGGCAGGAAAATTTCCTAAAGTGTGTGCACCTACCCCATCTGGATACAGATTTAAAAACTTACTAGTAGCTGTGTTTATTGTTGTACTTAGAACAACGATACTGGCTTCCACCATATAGTGCCATAGTGTGAGCTCTGTAAGAAAATGCTGCTGTTCACCACCAAAGAAAGTCAAGACTGGAACTTAAGCAGGTCAGGAAGCAGGAACTGATGCAGAGGCCATGGAGGGATGTTTCTACTGGCTTGCTTCCCCTGGCTGGCTCAGCTTGCTCTCTTATAGAACCCAGGACTACCAGCCCAGGGATGGCACCACCCACAAGGGTCCCTCCCCCCTTGATCACAATTGAGAAAATGTCTTACACCTGAATCTCATGGAGGCATTTCCTCAACTGAAGCTCCTTTCTCTGTGATAACTCCAGCTTGTGTCGAGTTGACACAAAACCAGCTGGTACAATTGACCCCTTGTCAACTTGACACACAAACACATCACCAATAAGCCTCAACCCTTACTTCCTTATTCATCCCCAAGATCTAAATAACTTTAAAAGTCCCACAGTCTTGCATATTAAAAGTTAAATCCCTTTAAAATATCCAATATCTTTTAAAATTCAAGATCTTTTAAAAATTCAAAGTCTCTTAAATGTGGGCTCCACTAAAATACCTTCTTTCTTCAAGAGGGAAAAATATCAGGGTACAGTCACAATCAAAAGCAAAATCAAACTCCAACCATACAATGGCTGGGATCCACTCACAATCTTCTGAATTCCTCCAAGGGCTTGAGTCACTTCTCCAGCTCTGCCCTTTGTAGCACACACCTTGTCTTCTAGGCTCCAGATGCCTGTACTCCACTGCTGCTGCTGTTCTTAGTGGTCATCTCATGGTACTGGCATCTCCAAAACATTGCTGTCTTCTGCTGTAACCAGGCTTCACCAATAGCCTCTCATAGGCTCTCTTCATGGTGCCAAGCCTCACCTGTTTTGCATGACCCCTTCAGTCCTGGGTCATCAATTGCAACTGAGGCTACATCTTCACCAATGGCCTTCTGTGGCCTCTCACAGTGCTGAGCCCCAGCTGCTCTTCATGACCCCTTCATGTCTTCAAAACCAGTACCACCTGGGTGACTCTTACACATTACCAAGGTCAGCTTCAGCACAAGGTATAACCTTGGCTATCTCTGGAACACAGCCTCTGTGCTCTCAGAAAACACTTCACAGAAGATTTCACCTCAGTGATGCTAGTCTCTTCTTAATCACTGCTAATTTCTTAGCTCTAGCTAACCAACATCAATAGTCCCAGCAGTAAAAAGTTTTTGCTTTAGTAGTTCTGGTATCTTGTTAATCACAGCCCCAGCTAACCAAAACCACAGAATCTTGACAATCAAAAAAGCAACGGCTCCGATAAGAGTCTTTAATCTTCCCTCCGAAATTTCACAAGGCAGGCCTCCATCTTCTGCACTGTTCTCAACATTATCTTCCAAGCTCCTACACAACATCCCACAGAGCTCTTAACACCGAATGGATCTTCTAGCCCAAAGTTCCAAAGTCCTTCCACAGTCCTCCCCAAAACATGGTTGGATTGTCACAGGAATACCCCATTCCTGGTATCAATTTGTCTTAGTCAGGGTTTCTATTCCTGCACAAACATCATGACCAGAAGTAAGTTGGGGAAGAAAGGGTTTATTCCGTTTACACTTCCACATTGCTGTTCATCACTAAAGGAAGTCAGGACTGGAACTCAAGCAGGTCAGGAAGCAGGAGCTGATACAGAAGCCATGGAGGGATGTTTCTTACGGGCTTGCTTGCTTCTCCTGGCTTTCTTCCCCAGCTTGCTTTCTTAGGATGGCACCCCCCATCAGAGGCCTTCCCACTTGATCACTAATTGAGAAAATGCCTTACAGCTGGATCTCATGGAGGCATTTCCTCAAGTGAAGCTCCATTCTCTGTGATAACTCCAGCTGTGTCAAGTTGACACAGAAAACCAGCCAGTACACTTGGACATCATCCTAGGCACCCTTTTGTTTGGTAGTGGAACTCTTAAGGGGTAGGGATTGGTAGGAGGAGGTTAGCTCAGTGAGGGCAAATCCTAGAAGGGATCAGGGACCCTACCCTTTCCTCTGTTTCTTAGTTTTCCATCATCAGGTGGACAGGCCTTCTCTGCCACATGCCCCTACCATGACAGATTGGCCTACCATTAGACAAAAGCAATATGTCCAAGAGGATGTGGGTAAAACTCCTTGCCCTGTGAACCAAAATAAAGATTCCATCACGTTGGTTACCTTAGACATCTAGTGACAGCTATAGAGCTGACAGACACAGGCTGTCTGGTAGACAGCAGGTGGGAATGGTATAGGGCCACTGGCAGTGTAGCTAGGCTCTGAAGCTCAAGACCACTACTCATGACACCAAACGAACAATAAAACTTTATTGGAACTTAGCAAGAATGCATGTTCTTCTCTTTGATTTGAGTTATGCAAAAAGCTCCTCCCAGGGAAAGCCAGGGTCAGTAGTGGTTGCATTTCAACAAGGATCCCATTAAAGGAAGGACTTAAGCTCCAGCCTTTCATATAGCAAAGGACTAAGATTTCTGTTGTTAATTGTAGGGTCCAGGAGTTGAAAGGTGATAGTGACTGTTTGAATCTTCCCACTTTGGCTGGTTTAGAGCCAGGGCCTGGGGTTGGCAGAAGGTTTAAAGGAAATGCTCCTGGACAAGGCTGCCATCTGCAGAGAGGGTGGAGATCTGTTTTATTCTAACCTTAAAGGGGTGAAGGAAAGGGAGAGGGAGAGGGAGGGGGAAGGGGAGAGGGGGAGGAGGAAGGGGAGGGGGAGGAGGAAGGGGAGGGGCAGGGGAGGGGGAGGGGAGGGAGGAGAGAGGGGGGAGGGGAGGGAGGGAGAGGGAGGGAGGGAGGGAGAGAGAGGGGAAGGGGGGAGGGGAGGGGGGAGGGGAGG